>PIJE02000925.1:151590-164140 GCA_002895965.2 Coryphaenoides rupestris | reverse complement strand
CTGCAGTCTGACATATACTGTATATTGATTTTCTATCTTCTTGTTATTTTTTGCCTAATTCCTACATACTGTCGCCTGCCATGTCACAAGAGTGTCACTGTTCAGAATGGCCCTGTGTTGTGATGTACATGTGACTATAAAACACCTTGACTACATTTATATGTACGGCACATGTAGGCGATGAACTCTGTGCCACCTTCCGACGGGGAGGACGGTGTAGAACAGGGAGATGGCGATGGTTCGTCGGCCCTCGGAGAACATGTCTCCGATGATGGTGGGCGCGATGGTGGAGTAGCTGGCTTCCCCCGTGCCCACCAGCGCCCGCATCAGAACCAGCACCCAGAAGCACTGCAGGGGGGGAGCACAGCCCACAGACAAGGTAGATATGAACCCACATACAGGTATATTGACCCACAGACAGGTACGCTTGTATGTTAACATAGTAAAATCAGAAAACTGTCTCACCGACTTATTGACCAGGGAGCTGCACGCGGTCATCACAAGCCACACGCTCAGGCCAACAATCATGATCCACTTCCTGTTGTAACGGTCGCCAAGGTAACCAAACACGGGAGCCAATAGTATGAAGCTGAAAATGAAAACTGTCAACGCATTAACATTGAGTGTAGAAACAATTTACTTTGACTCAGAGTCCTTAGGTCACATGGTCATTTGTGTGTGCGTGTGTGTGCGTGTTTGTGCGTGTGTGTGCGCGTGTGTGTGTGTGTGTGTGCATGGATACCTGTCTGAAGAAGTCCAGACATGCTGTCGGATATGTCAAAGAATTTCTGGATATTGAGAAGGACCCCTTCAGCAAACAAACAAACATCCATAAGCCAACACTTTAACGATAACACTATTCTCTTAAAACAACTCTAACTCTAACTTTAAGCTCAATCTAAAGCAGTGGTTTTCAAGCACATTGTTAAAGGACTCCTACTTGTGATGTCAAGTGGGGCCATTCCAACGAGTTTTTGAAACCGCTTGGAATGGCTAATCACACTCACACCTGGTGGTATAATAGGAGTCCTTATAAATATATATATCATATATATATATGAGACAATGCAGACAATGAGACAATGCATTCATTATTGTACATTGATTATGGACAATGAGACAATGCATTGATTATGGTAGTCAATGCACCTCAGGTGTGCAGCCCCACCCAACCCCAGCCTCCATCAGGCCAGGTAAAAGGCTGCTTAATACAGCCACCAACACAGTTCTAGTGCACCCCTGTGTGTGTGTGTGTCTTTATCTGTGTCTGAGTGTGTGTGTGTGCGTGTCTTTATCTGTGCATCTGAGAGAGTGTGCACATGTGTGTGTGTCTTTATCTGTGCATCTGAGTGTGTGTGTGTGTGTGTCTTTATCTGTGTCACTGAGTGTGTGCATATGTCTTTATCTGTGCATCTGAGTGTGTGTGTGTGTGTGTGTGTCTTTATCTATGCATCTGAGTGTGTGTGCACGTGTGTGTCTTTATCTGTGCATCTGAGAGAGTGTGTGGTGGTGCTGTTCATGACTGAGGACGATGAGTGGTATGCAGCTGAGTGTTTGTGAATCACCGTGTGTGTCATGTTCTTTATCTGAGAGAGGTGGTGACTGTGGAGTTGGTGTGTGTGTAGTGTCTATTATCTGTGCATCTGAGAGAGAGGAGTGGGCTGAGTGAAGTGAGTGAGGAGTGGAGGTGAGTGATTGTGAGCTGTAGTGTCTTTTGCATCTGGGAGTGTGTGTGTGTGTGTCTTTATCCGCATACGCGTGTGTGTGTGCGTGCTGCATGCATGACGAGGCTGACCTGCGATGGTGTAGCGGTCCATGTAGTTGAGCAGGTTGAGGTAGCAGAGGACGCCACGGCGGCGTAGGTGCGGCAGCGGCTCAGCGGGGGGGCGTCGCCGCCGGTTCTCCACCCCCCGCCAGCAGGGGGCCGGTGGATGAGGCCAGGCTGTCAGCCACGGAGCCGTAGTGGTTGGATGACGACATCGTCGTTGTTGTCAAACTGAGCCGATCCGTCGGGGACTTCTGTCCTCGTGTACCCACGGAAACGATGGACTGAACAGGTGTGAACCTGAACAGGTGTGGACGAAAGCTGTGCTGAAACAGAATTAACCAAATCCAGTTCCTTTACTGAGCTGCTCAAGTTAATGTTATTCATCACATGAGCAGCATAGCACATCTTTTACTGTTTGGAATTGCCCCTTTAAAGTTATAAAGTGATATTATGCTCTTATTGGAAAGATTTTGCCATGCTACTGTTCAGATTTGCTAAATTATATTCAGGGGGTATTCATTCAGTTTCTTAAGGTGGAATTATTTATTTAGTTAATGTAATCCTACCCCTTTATTCTCAAAAAGCTTTATCGTAAAAAGCTCATTGTGGGAGTGTGTGTGTGTTTGGTGGCTGGCTGGCTTAATTGGCCTCACCTGGCCCAGTTAGAGTCTGGGGGGGGGGGGGGGCTGCAGCCTCACCTGGCCCAGTTAGAGTCTGGGGGGGGGGCTGCAGCCTCACCTGGTCCAGTAATTTTGGGGGGGCAGTGGGGCTGTAAACCTGTGGTGCATTGACTAATCAGTGCACCACATGTTAAGTCAGCACACACACTCAGAAACCATCTGCTCTGTCATTATATCAAACCCTGCAATAAACCACAAACCTGCCTGTACTCTTGGAGGAGCCGCGAACTAAGCCACATTGTGGCAGGATCTTTGCTACTCATGTAGTCAAAATATTAAAATATTAAAATCTAATAATAAAACATTTATTAAATATAAATAATCTATAAAGACGATATCTGGTGAACAACAACTATCTGGCTTGTGAAGGTCAGCAGTGAAACTGCAAGATGTTCCTGAATGTGTTAAAGATGGACGCCCGACTTCATGTTTCATGTTCTATTAACAGGTTTCTTTTTCTCCAGCAAACCTGCAGTTCCCTGTGGATTCGGTGATGTTATATAAATGCTATCCATTTACCATTTATGTTTGCCGGGGGTTCTGAGCTCATAGGTAATCAACTTTGGGCAAGACATGTCAAAATCTAAATCTAGTTATTGCTAAACACAGGACTTGCCCAGAAGCACTTCCATAATCGTGTCAGGTTTGAAAAAGACTATGCCCAGAGAACAAAGGGTTATCCCTGAAACTTAATCGAGTTGTCTTACCTTAACTGACCTTAATGTCGAGCTTAACCACAAGCACTTCCAAAATGACTGCTGTGTGTAAAAGCTCCCAGTGAAAATGTATGAAAAACTAAATTTGAAATATAATGTAGTAATTTGACATATCAATAAACTATGAAGTTAATGTAAACATATTTTGTTTACACTGCAGCAAATAACCTTTGGTTAGAATAATTAGAAACAATTATAATTTGAGGAAAAATATCCTCAACCGCGTCGAAGCCTAAAGGTTGTGTGTGTTTCAAAGGGCTTGACATGAGTCTCACCCTGTTAACCTTTAACACCTCTCTGTCTCTCCTGGTGATTCAATCAATGAGCCATGACTTGATTGGTTTTATCTTATTATTTAGACCTTCTCAATGTTACACAGCACTAAGAATCGTAACAATGGGAAGATATTCTTTGTATTTGGCATATTTGGTATGAATGCCTTAAAGTGCAACACAGGACTACGACTTGTGATTTAAAATGTAGACGGCAGAATACTACAGAGCAACTATTGATATATTGAGACACAATCTGTTCTCAGAGCAAAACCACACACACACACACACACACAGTTGAACAGAACAACAAACGCCCATACATACGTGACGTGAAGTCCAGTGACTGAAGGTCTTATAACATGTTGTGAAGTCCAGTGACTGAAGGTCTATAACATGTGTAAAGGTGTCCAGTGGCTGCAGTGTAGACCCTCCCGTCCCAGCGTACGGTCTGGCCACGGGGGAAGGCAGTCACAGCAGTGCGGTGACACGTTGCCCGGCTAATAGAATCTGCAATATTAGGTTAGCACGGAGGTCCAGCCCCTCTCTGGGTTGGGGTCATATGCTTTCACACAGATCCTCACATTGTAATGTAATGGCTCACACAATGACCTGTAGGTGACAACAACTTATTCCTTATAAGCAACTTTATACAATAGATCTACAGTATGTGTGTGTGTGTGTGTGTGTGTTCCTGAGTTATATGTTAAACTGCGTCCAGTTCCCACATCAATAGAATGTCACTGGCTAGGACTGCAGTCAGATGGATCCTCCTCTACATTCTGCTTCAACAAGATGTTCCTTACGTGTTTTTGTTGTTCAAACTCAAAAGTTGTACGCATTGCACCAGATCAGCCCATTCATTGCCAGATAGTACAGGAGTGAGAACTGTTAAATGTTCATTTGTATTCATTTAATCGATTGTTATTGAGTCACGTTGCTGGTAGGAATATTTGTATTTGCCTTTTCGAATCGTATTGCAGTTACAACCAAATGGTTCCCAAGTTCCCAAGAGGGAGTGTTATTCTGAGGGCAATGCGGTATTCCTTAGAAGCCAGTGCAAGCGATCGGCCGGTCGTTTGAGTCCGCTCGATCACCACGAAAGGTGAAGTCTCCTGGCGGTGAGAGAGAAACCTGAGGGAGACTGCAGCTGAACTCACAGAGAAAACCCCTCAAGGTGTCGGCCTTCAACACGGACGATATCAGTTTTTGTGTCAGGGTTTCCCATTAGCTTAGGTTCTCGGGTGTAGTTTTTGGTTCTAGGGTCAGGGTTCCTTCTTAGGTTAAGGTTCTAGGTTGTAGTTCTTGGTTCTAGGGTTAGGGTTCCCTATTAGCTTAAAGTTCTGGGGTGTAGTTCTTGGTTCTAGGGTCAGGGTTTCCTATTCATTTAAGGTTCTAGGGTGTAGTTTTTGGTTCTAGGGTCAGGGTTCTCTATTAGGTTAAGGTTCTGGGGTGTCGTTTTCGTGTCAGGGTTTCCTATTAGGTTACGGTTCTAGGGTGTAATTTTTGGTTCTAGGGTCAGGGTTTCTTATTAGGTTAAGGTTCTAGGTTGTAGTTTTTGGTTCTAGGGTCAGGGTTTCCTATTCGGGTTTGGTTTTAGTCTTTGTTTTTTGGTCATTTTTTGTTTTTGGTTAAACACCATGGCTTAGTGTCACATAAGGTCACCCTCTCCTCTCCGGGCAATAATAACGCCCAGAGATGACCCACATTCCATGTGGTCATTGTGCCAATACTGAATGACCATTATACCTAATGGGCTATCAGGGGCTCGTTGAAAAAAGAAGTAATTGGGCGGGGGGGGGGGGGGGGGCGGGGGGGGGGGGGGGTGGAGAGTGGTTGGGGGTTGGCTGGTTGGTGCCACAGCTCGACACATTACTTCTGCATGCCGGGCTCTGGCACCACCGGGCACCACTCGTACACACACATGTCTGCAGAAGACCGCATGTTGTCCCAGCAATGGGTCGCTGGGGAGGAGGATGGTTAGTCTGCACCCTGAGCCTGTGTTGTTGCATCCCACTCCATAGCAGTGAGTATATGCTTACCTACTGTATGTTAATTCATTCACTTGTATTTTGTTGACATTTATCTTGAAAATAGGTTAAAAAAAGCTATTTAAGCTTGTTGAAAACTATTTAAGTCAGTAGCTATGGGGGTTGAGATTTAGATCACATTGTTCTGTAAGCATTTCAACATTTTCATAATTTTTAGATGTGTTGTGCTGTGAAGAACTTCATATTAATGAATATGAGAGCAAACATGCTCTTCTGATTGAAAAGAATATGATATTGGATTGGTTTCCACTTGGATAATTGTACATACAGTACATTTGATGGGTTTAAATTAAGAATTCAAATTCATCATTTCAGGCTGCAAAGTGTTCATTTATTTATGCATAATGTGATTATTAATAAGAGATATGTTGAAATAAGGGGCAGAATGTACAAGTGACGATGGAAACTAAATGAGGACAGGTCATCTGACAAGTTTGGGAAACTGTTCAGTGTAATTACCACACAGGGAGGGGAGTCTCTGTATTAGAAGGCCAGGGCGAAGTGCGCCCCCTGCTGGCCCTCCAGCACCTCTACCGGCAACACCATTCCATCTCTCACCCGGTGTTTACTCTGGTGTCCAACAGGGTCTCTAAGCTGGTCTAACCCAGTCTCTAAACTGGTCTCTGATCTGGTGTCTTATAGGGTGTCTCTAACCCAGTCTCTCACCTGGGGTCTTTAACATGGTTTCTAACCTCTAACAGGGGGTCTTTAACCTGGTCTAACCTGATCTACACCAGTCTCTAACCTGGTTTCTTTAACCTTGTCTAACCCAGTCTCTAACCTGGGGACTTTTACATGTTTTCTAACCTGGTCTCCAACAGGGTGTCTCTAACCTGGTCTAACCCGGTCTAAGAGGGTGTCTTTAACCTGGTGTCTAACCCTGTCTCTAACAGGGTGTCGTTAACCTGGTGTCTAAACTCATCTCTAACCGGGTGCTTGTCGTCTCCCAGCGGCGGTGAAGGTGACCATCAGTGAGCCCAGTGTGGAGGTGGTCCAGGGAGACCATGTCCTGCTGGGCTGCTCCTTCACCACCTCCAGACCCCTGACCAGACTCAACGTCATCTGGACCCTGGCCCCCTTCTCCAGCCCAGAGACCCCCATGCAGGTAACCAGACTGAACACATAGCCTGGGGTAGTGAAGTCCTGGTTAGGCCAGGTCTGACTCCCAGCCGGAAGGTTCTGGGTTCGAACCCCAATGTCTGCAGTCTACCTGTAGACCTTAACCCCAACCTGTGTATTAAAGAGATGTATGTACAATTCTGCTTTGGATAAAAGCTACCAGCATATTAAATAAATATTAGAATATTGAGTCCATGAGGGAACATTTCACT
Organism: Coryphaenoides rupestris; assembly: GCA_002895965.2. Classification (NCBI taxonomy): domain Eukaryota; kingdom Metazoa; phylum Chordata; class Actinopteri; order Gadiformes; family Macrouridae; genus Coryphaenoides; species Coryphaenoides rupestris. The sequence continues at coordinate 157,322 of PIJE02000925.1, read as the reverse complement.
TTTACTGAACTATTAATTAATTAATCGTATGCCTGCAATTAAACAAAAGGATTGTTGGACGTATGGATTTCACAATTGTATTTTTGTACTTTTAAGTGTGGCTAAAATAAAGGGGAAAGTGAATCAAACTGTCTCTTTTAATCATTGAACAATGGGTTCACGCATTTAGCATATAGTATTGTAGCAGGCTCGAGGGTGTGGGGCTTTCCCTCACCACGAAGTTCAACAATAAAACACACAAATTAAAGATAATTGGAACTAGTATTGGGGGGATATTTATATATGTCAGGAGAGGGGCGAAAGGGAAAATAATAGTCTGCAATGTTTACTTTATAAGTCCCTCTTCTGGGTTTCCAGGGTTTCCAGGGGTTCCATTAACTAGTCCTCAGCCCACGCCATGCGATCTGACAGTCGCTCTCCTCCTCTCTCCCTTCTGTCAGTCTGCTCTTCCCTTTGTAGGAACAGCCCCCACAGCTTTTCCTCTTAATAGACAGGAAGTCCTTATAAGGCTCAGGGGTGGAGCCAGCAGGCTGAACTGATACCCCCCTTCAATTAGTACTGCCCTCCTGCCTCCCTGCCTGTTGCCTACAATATAGAATATGATTCCCTTTGATGGTGTGTTAACTACGCTGAAGTGCTGAAGTCTTTGTTTGCTATCTGTTGTTCTCCACGCCAGGTGATCGTGTACGACCACGGTCAGGTGATCGAGGACCCCTCCCTGATTGGTAGAGTGGCCTTTACAGGTAAACCACGTGACATCATATATAAAATATGATGTAATATATATATATATGTGTGTCATAGATAGCCTTGGGAAAAGCTTTTGTTTGCATAACAACATTAATAGAATACAAATAAACACCAAAATAAATCAGAACTTTTTTGAGTGAATGAGTTGCCAGTCAAGTCAAGTAGAACTTTGGTTGTGCAGCAAGAGTAAAAACAAGATCAAGACACATACAAGTCACATTAAAACAGTAAAAACACATATAAACCCACAGTTAAGCGCAGTACAACAACATCAAGACGGCACGGCCAAGTCAATTAAATACACTGTGAAGCAGTATATGTGAAAATCAAACCATACAAATATCTAAATATAAAGTGCTCCGTGTACATTTATGTGTACCATGGACATGCTTCTGTGAAGACACGTTTACCCGTGAAGTTGGGCAAAGTTACAGTTCCATCCTGGACCCCCCCCTGTTGGATTGGTACGCAAACTGTAATGTGTCAAGAAGATGATTTTGTTCAGGAGTTCCTTTTTAATCAACTTCTCGAAGGACTTCATTACTAGTGAGGTTGAGGCCACAGGCTTGTCGTCATTCAGAGTCTTGGGACGGCTATTTTTTGCAATGGGAACTATTGTGGACTATTTCCATAAATCAGGACACTTTTGCTGACAGAATGACATATTAATAGAATTAAAAATGGGGCCTAATTGAGTGTGTGTTGTGGTGCGGTAGAGGGATAAGTGGGGAAAGGACCCAAATGCAGGCAGAAAAAATAACTTAAATGATTTAATTAAGGAATACTGGTGCCTGTACCAGTATTCCTGAATTAATGTAAATGCCCGGCGGGCCATATGTGGCCCGCGGGCCGTAGTTTGCCCACCTGCAGGTGCAGGTGACAGGAACAGGCAAAGTACTCACACACATTAGGACAAGGATCTGACAGGGGCACAGGATTGGGGCAGGTATAAATAGGGAGAAAACTAATCAAGGGAATCGAAAACAAGTGCAAACAATCAAGGGCCAGGAAAGAACAACACGAGGCAGGAATGAACAGAACAGACTAGAAAAATGGCAGACAACTACAGGTGAGGGGCAGGGTCCAAAAAGGCACATGAGAAAACAGAACACACATGAACAACCAGATAAACTAAACACACACACAACAGCAGATACAACATAACACAACTAAACTAGAACATCAGGGGAAACATACAAGGAAGGAGGTACACTATGACAGGTGATGGGGCGGAGACAGAACACAACGAAGACAGGTGGTAAACAATACTGTGTGTTCCCCAGGCATCCCCTGGACGGCGGACATTGTCCTGAACGACACGCGGGCGTCCGACGCCGGGGTGTACCGCTGCGTGGTCAACAACCCCCCCGAGACCGGAGAGCCGGGCATCGAGGAGCTGGTGCTGAGCGTGCTGGGTGGGAGGAGCCCCGTCCTGAGCACCGCCCTCCAGCTCCACCCACCCACCCATCCTACACATCCATCCATCGGCCAGAGTCAGAGTCTCTGGCTTCTGAATGGGTTCCAACCAAAAATATCATGTTGACTTGTCTTACCTGTACAGAAATAACAGGGGCATGATGGAGCTAATATTCACACACAACATCAACAACGTTCACTCAATTTAAAGTTATGGAACTTGGCTTCCAGGTAATGGAACATATTGACTTTTACATTTACATTTAGGGCATTTAGCAGATGCTTTTATCCAAAGCGACTTACAAAGAGTACATTTGTTGAAAGAGAGACAGCAATATATCACTGTGGTGCTTAAAGATAAGAATAGAACAGGATTCAAGCATTCATAGTTACGAGGCTAATGGAATGAGTTTCATAACTGCTAGGTTGCCTGCATAATATCTGGGATAAGAGCAGAAGTGCCATTCTGAGCACGCTACCAACATCTGAGAACATAGACAATGCCAAGTACTACTATTTAGTGCCAAGACATACAAACATGCTGGGGTTCACAGAGGGAAGTGGGGGGGGTTATGCAGAGTCTAGGTGAACTCTGAATAGGTGGGTCTTGAATCTCTTGCGGAAGCTGGTGAGCGATTTAGGACCGAAATCAAAATGGGAAGAAATATTAAGCTGTTGTCATTGGCTCAAATCATCCATTGGCACCCAGTTTTAGCCAATCAGAGACGTGTTATGTAAACCACAAGGTCCTTCAGCAGGTGGTCTTCGGGTGGTCTTCTTGTTCTCTGACATGTGTGTGTGTGTGTTCCCCCAGTGCCCCCCTCCCTGCCCGTGTGCCAGTGGGAGGGGGTGCTGGAGGTGGGGGGCAGCGTGACGCTCTCCTGCGGCGTGGCGGAGGGCCACCCCACCCCACAGCTCCAGTGGTACAAGACGGAGCCCGAGAGGATCTCCCTCCCCATCAACATGGACGGTAGGAACGCCTCAGAGTTGTACTTTTAAAAGTCCCCTATTATGCCACCAGGTGTGAGTATTTAACAATTTGCCATGTGACTACCGTCTAGTGACATCACAAGTGGGAATGTCCACCTATGCTGACTAGATCAGTTTACCTGTTCAAACCATAGTCTCAAAAGTTATGTACCTTGGAAAAACAATGCAGAAATAATGATTTGTATGTATATCTGTACCTGATTATTTCACGTCATCAAAATCCACAAATGTAGGGAAGTCCAAACACATTCCAGTGGATGGTGGTAATGCAACATTTATGGGCGGCAACTTGACTTTACATAATAAATATGAAGAATATAATGAATAAGTCATTTCTCACTGAGCCGTTGGAATTGATACCGGTGTGATATTTTCTTCATTATTTGTCTCCATAAATTAAAAAAATAAGTCATCAATTGCACCTTTAACATTGCGTAGGCCTATAGGCCTATACAATGTTAAAGGTGCAGTTGACGACTTTATTTTTGTTTTGTTCACAACAATTAAATAAAAAAACCCATTAAAAGCTTTTCTCTGTGGCATTTATTATTAATGCTGCCGCCCGGGCCCGTCAGGGGAGCGGTCAGGCCGGGTCCAGATCGCCAACGTCTCCTCGCAGACGTCGGGTCGGTATCGCTGCTCGGCGTCCAACAAGCTGCACACGCAGAGCTGCTACGTCAACCTGGCCGTCTACACCCGTAAACACATCTTTCTTCTTTTTTCCAGAAGATTCAGTATTTAAAATATCTAAATATTCTATACAGTACAGGCTGCCGTGAGTCACCCAGCCACACTACATAAACGCGCCCCCTGCTGGCCCACGTTATAATTGATTTTAATTAAAAATAAAAGCTTTACATTAAATATATCGATATTGCTTGCATATAAAATCCAATATGTTTAATGTCAAGTTTTTGATTATTAATTATACTCAATGGCCAAGTAAATATCTTTTTACTTCACGTTTCAGCCGCGGCCGCCTCTTCCCCGGGCGTCCTGCAGGGGGCGCTGCTCAGCCTGTCTATGGGCCTGCTGCTGCTGGCACTTGTGCTGCTGCTGGCCTGGCTCCACCGCAGCGGGCAGGAGGGGAGGCGGCGCAGGGGAGGAGGAGGAGGAGAGGAGGAAGAGGGGGGCTGCTGCTACAACCAGACACCATACAACCAGACACCGTACAACCCCTCTCAGACCAAGCGCTCGTTTGTCTGATTGACATTTTTATTGTAGTGAAGAAGAGACTTTTGTTGAGTGATGTATTTGCCCCCGATGATAAACCCCATTGTCTACCTGTTTGATATTATGGACCTTAGATGACTCCTGTTAAAAGGTTAAAGGTCAACTATAAACTCAACCTCAGTCAGAAGGCCATATGATTAATGTGTAAAATTTAAATAAAAGCGTCTGCCAAATGCCCTAAATGTAAATGTAATGTGGTCCCGTTTCAGATATTCCTTTTGGAAAATCAAGTAAACATCAAAAGCACTCAGTTTCTCATTTGAAAACAAAAGACACAAAAAGCTTTAATTTAAATAGAAATAAGTGAGAAATTAAAAAATGACATTTAAAAAAAAAAAAATCTGTACAGAACATTGATTATTGACTGAATGTTCGTAAAAATAAAAAAAAACCTTTTTACCCTCCGTGTAAAACGAAAGTATTAAACAATACCAACGTCGGGTGGTGTAGGATACAGTTGTGCAAAAGAAAAGTTAGGAATTGATTCTAGCAGAGCAAGCCCTCTGCTCACACACACACACACACACACACACACACAGACCAAACACACACACAGCTCTCCACTAAGCCTCAACATTAAACAGCATTCATGTAAGAAACAAAAAATCAAAACATTATAAAATAGATTTTTTATCTCTTCTATATATATATATATATATATATATATATATATATGGATGTGTATATACAAAACATGCTGTACATTAATCGCATGTACATGAACTGAAAGGAATTGATATCATCCCTTTTTTTTGATGGGTCTGTCCAATAAGCTGTGCTTTGCTCGAGTGTGGTTGCTTGGGATTGGTGGGGGGTGTGACTGAACCCTGACCCGTCCCAAGCTGGGGTAGCCCTCAGTGTGCTCAGCAATAGTGACACCTCACCATCAACTCTTGATGGTGAGGTGTCACTATTGGGGATGAACAAGAGATCGGTTCTAAACATCCAGGCTCTAATGCAAAGCCCTGCAATGCCCTGAACCACAGAAAGGACAGAAGCAATTCCACATGGTGACTCAGTAGACGGACCTAAAAGCTGAAGTGAACACATGTATAGACACACATTTCAGGGACTTGCCCATAACCCAACCCAATCAATGACTGACTTTGCTACAAATGATCCTCCATCTAAGTTCTCCTTTACCTGTAGTTTTTTTTTTTGTAATCGTTGGGATTACAAACGGATTACAACGGAAACAAAACGTAAAAGGAGCTCATCCCCGGTTGAAACCCTGAGAACGCTGGTTTCTCCCCCGCGGTTCTTCTCCCACCGTGTCGCGTGAGAAACCAGCACAGAAGGCCGTCCCCTGGTACAGGTGTGGATCGTAGAACGGCACCAAGTCA
>PIJE02000925.1:89090-149090 GCA_002895965.2 Coryphaenoides rupestris | reverse complement strand
GGGAACACGGGTGCGGACCTCGCTCTGTGTTTAGTTTGTTTCACTGCACCCCCGCACCCCAAGCTCCAGACCATACCTGGCCGGAATTGTTGTTCTATTTGTTTGGTCCGGCAGGGTCAACCCCCCGCGACCCCCGACCCCAGCAGATCTGACCCAGACGTGGTGTGTGTGTGTGCACGCGTGTGCTTTGGCCCCAGAGCCAGGGCATGGCGTTAGGGGTGGGGGTGCAGGGGCGCGAGGGGGAGCAGGGTGGTGGTGGTGGTGGTGGTCAGGGTGGTGGAGGGTCACCGCAGGTGCTCCAGGAGAGGCAGCTCGGTGGACTCCTCCCGCGGGCTGGGGGGCGGGTCCCTGGAGGTCGTCGAGGGGCTGCTGTCCAGCGCCTGGGTGGCACCGAGGGGGTCAAGGTCACGCAGGTCTCTGGTGGTGGAGGTACAGGGGCAGTCACCTGGAACAAACAGACGTTTTGCTTAGTGTTGGAGTTTCGGCTTGTTTTGTTGTAGTTTTTGTTTTTGTGTGGACACCAGGTAGACTAGCAACCACTTTGTTGAAGCTAATGGGGATCCAAATAAAGAATAAACAATAGACAAACAAACAAACACATTCAGATGGAAATCAATAACATCCAAACATGCATTTATTTTTTTACTGTACTGTATCATTAGGCACAGATGACATCTTTTATCCAATTATACCAGGGAAGAGCATCGTTACGATTCTAACGACACTGCTACTGTTAACGACACTGGTTATCGATCCCGTTCTTTAATGGAACTCTTACTGGTTATTTTTCCCAAGTAAAAAAAGAGAATAAGTTGGAATAATAAGTGGCTCGTGTAAACACAGAACACGACATAAAATCGAATCTAGCGGTGTGCACACCAGACAGTGGTTGTCGGATCCACTCTAGGTCGTGGAGTGCGACTCGCTCAAGCTTTGATGTTGAGCGTTGCGGAGTCGCACTCAAGGGATATTATAGTTTTATGTTTTGAAGCGTTATTCAAATAAAACATGAAATGGGGGGGGGGGGGGGGGGGGAGAAATATGTGTGTGTGGTGTGTGGTGTGTGTGTGTGTGTGAGACAACTGCCCCCAGCCCTCGAACACACAGTGAATAGCGAAAACGCGTCGATCTTACTGCAAATTAGCAATGAGGTTGTCGAGAGAAAGCGTAAAGCAAGATGACGCTAATGTAGCAATAATAAATGCACAGGACAGGACACCTACATTCTTCATTTCTCCAGTACCGAGAGCAGGACTGTTACTAAGCTCTCTAATAATTCCCCGTTTAACACCAGGTTTCGGTAGCCGTCCCTACCGATCACCGCACGGCACAAAAGGTGGAACCTTTATACTGGAACACAAATCAACGCAAATGTTTGCTAACGGTGCAGCGGCGATTTCTCACTCGATCTTTTTAGTGTGCACACTGTGAAAAAAGAAAGCCTAATATCAAACCACTTGTAGATTGGTTGATGGTGCGCTGTGTGTTCTGACCTGCGTGCGAACCAGCAGCTGGCCCTCCAGCTCCGCCGCCGGGCCGTTGAAGCCCTTCTTCGCCGAGAGGCTCCACTTCCCAAAGTGGCTGTCGTAGTGCAGGCCGGAGCCCAGGGCCAGGCCCAGGCCCAGGGCCGAGCGGGGGCCCCCGCGCTGGGCCGGCCCGTCCAGGAAACCGGGGCAGAAGCGCTCGCTGCCGGCCAGGGGCGAGGGACCGAGGGAGCTGCTGAAGGACAGCTGGGAGCTGGACAGGTGCTGGCCCAGCAGACCCTGGATGGAGGATGTGCGCTGCAGGGTGCTGAGGAGCCCCGCCTCCATCCGGCCCTCGGATTGGCTGAGCAGGGCGCGGGGGAGGGGCTGGGGGTGGTGGGGCCAGCTGGGGGTGGGGCCCACGGGGTTGTCTGTACCTGAAACAACATGGATATGAGGGACAGTTCACACTTTGGATTGATTTTTTGAGAAATTAAACCGGGTGGCCTGAAGAATAAATTGTGTATGCATAAATTAACAAGTATACTGGCTAGACTCTCTGTGGTGGTGTGACATGGCGCAGTATAAAGGGAACAAACTTGAAACAACGAGACATTTGGAGCGAGGTTTGTGACGGGTGGAGGCATGAGGATGTCCCGGGGGGCCGGGACAGGTGGGGGTCTCACCCATGGAGGGCTGCAGGGTGGAGATGTGGGGCAGGGGCAGGGCCGAGGCGGGGGTGCTCTGGGTGGTGTGGGCGATGGCGGGGTTGGTGGAGATGGAGGCGGAGCCGCCGCCACAGTCTGAGTCCTCGATGTTGCCGCCGCTGTTGCAGCCGGCGCCGCAGCCCTTCTGTAACCTAGACGACAGACACAAACAAAAGCACAACAACATCAGGTTCACGTTTCTAAAACGGGGAGTCATAGATCGTTCAGACAGGAGATCAGAGTACTGTGTGATGACCATAAGAGGCATTAGAAACAAGATTAGTGTCGTTTGCTGTTTAAAGTAATAATCTTGAATATTTTCCTGTAAATAAATGTCTGGGGAGGGTAGCAGCTCAAAGTGAACCCAAAACATTGGAACGTGTCATTATAAAATGATGTTCAACATGGTAGGTCGTGGCATTTTGTCACCGTGACTAAAATAAAATCCTGCTCTGCCTGTCTGTCTTCGCTAGCCAGCCGGTGAACGGGACCCAAACCAAGACACAATACAGAAAGTTAAAACTGAGTCAATGAAGCTCTCTGCAGGAGAGCCATCGTTTCCAGTGGAGACGTTAAATGAATGTTATTGAATGAATAGAGGAGACGTAGCTGTAATTCAATCTACTCACGTGATCTTTATTTTATATTACGACAAAGAAATGAAAAGTGCCGCCCAGTACTTGCTCTTGATATAAATATTTGACCCCCCTTGACTGACCTTTCACCTCTCATCTAAAAGGTTGTACGTGGAGGTTAATGCATGAAGGCTGTGGCTTTACTAAAAGGCCTTTTCATGCGGGGTAATGCACAGAGGAGCTGGGGTCATGCTGAGGAATACATTACTCTGGAAGGAGAATAAGTGATGCTTCCTGGGGGAGGAGCTTTCCTTTCACTTTGAGGCCAACTCATATTTGCATGTGTGTGTGTGTGTGTGTGTGTGTGTGTGTGTGTGTGTGTGTGTGTGTGTGGAGATGCATCTCTGTATGCATGTCTGTACGTCTGCGTGTGTATGTGCGTGCGCTGCGCTTGTAGCCCACCTGTCCCAGCAGCTGATCAGCCAGGTGTAGATGTTGTGGGGGCTGATGGGCCCGCCCCACACCGAGCGCAGCTGGGCGTGGCCCCCCGCGTACGAGGTGGTGAGCGGGGACACGTAGATGGGGTAGCCGATGGGCTGGTCGCACGACGAGTTGATCATGTTGCGCAGCGCCTGCTTGGCGTTCTGGATGCTGCCGCGCTCCGGGTTGCGGTTGCGCAGGAAGACCAGCTCCTGCTGCTGCCCCGCCCACAGGCCCCGCACGCACTCCCGGTTCACCTGGGATCAGGGGTCAAAGGTTAGGGGTCAGGATGTGAGAGAGAGAGAGCCAGCAATGAGCTCAGTGATTGTTCAGTTTCTTCAAATTCAATGATTAGGTCAATTCTTCGTTCACGGGATGTTTTTTGGTAGCTTTAGCTGGGACTAATTCCAATGAATTCCAATTAAGGTTTTAAAACATTTGAAACTAACGCTGGAAATAAGACTCAATTATAAAGACGGTGATTTCCTTATAAAGTGTCCAGTGGCATGCTCATTTACATTTAAATAAACTACACTCATGCTAACCTTAATGACCCTGAAGCTGAGGAACCTCTTGCTCGCCCATTTACTATGCTAAGCTGCATTGATTATGCTAAGCTACCGTGGCTACGCTATGCTTCACTATGCTACATTATGATGAAGCCAAGGCTAACCTTGATGACCCTGAAGCTGAGGAACCTCTTGTCTGTCTATTGGCTATGCTAAGCTACCCTGGCTATGCTAAGCTACATTAGCGTCCAAGTAAACCGCTGAGGAACCTCCCGCCTGTCTATTGGCTATGCTAAGCTACCACGACTATGCTAAGCTACCGTGACTATGCTAAGCTACAATCCGTCCAGGTAAACCAAAGAGCCACGCTGACCTTGATGACCCTGAAGCTGAGGAACCTCTTGTTGAGCATGATGATCTTGTACTCGTCGCTGCCGTCGTCCATGATGTGGCGCAGCGCCAGCAGCGAGGGCATGTTGGCCAGGATGGCCGAGCGCCACACGGGGTCGCCCTCGTGCGAGATCAGCATCTTCTCCTCGTTGGATGTGATGGCGTCGTACAGCACCGCCGGGTCCTCGTACTCGTCCGGCGACGTGAAGTGGTCCTGAGGAGAGGGGGAGAGAGGAGGAGAGAGGAGGAGGAGGAGGAGAGAGGAGGGAGAGAGGGGGAGAGGAGGAGAAAGGTGCATATGATCACCTGGCAACTCTTCGGGCGGTGGTTCCCAAACCTTTTGTGTCTGGGCCCCTGCTTGGATAAAAATAAGTAATGACCCCTCCTGCTACTATCTACTATTTCCTAATTACTATTTTTATGCTAGTATAAGAATTATTGCATCGCACGCAGACACTTTTACTACATTTTGCACCAGCCAGAGTATTGTTACTCTTACTTGTCACTTTTTACTGCACTTATTAGGTACCATCTTCTAATTGCTCAGAGTTGTTGTTATTGTTAGAATTTATGTTTAGAAGAATCGTGCAGGAGCGAATGGGGAGTCAGCATTCCATTGTACTTGTCACATTTGGCAATAAAGAAATCTTGAGTCTTGAATCCCTCCCACACACAGGAACTGTCTCCACAAGTCTGGGTAAATAAAAGTTATTGTATTTCAGGGCTCTGCACAGGATTTCCTTACTTGGTTTCACAGCCACTCCCACCCACCAACCCACTCACACAACGCAGGGGGGATTCATGTCAAACTAACTCCAGCAATATACTGTATATATGGAGAGCAAAATATATACCAATAATAACAACAGGCTGTTAATTAGGTAATAGACTCCAGTTACAATGTTTGTTCTTTTTTTCTTTTCTGGTGATGAGTCATCAAACCAGTATAGTGTGCAGCCTTTTTAACTTTGCACGCTCTTCAATAACGCAAATGTTGTGGTGCAATTTCATTATAATGTTGCATTAATGTACATACACGTATGTTGTATAATGAGCCCCCTCAATGAGTTCAAGTCAACGTGTTTGTTCAAAGCTCTTGTGATTTTACAATCTACAAGCTTTTTTCCACCACATCCACTTATCCCTTCCATCCCATCTCCCCGCGCCTCGCCGCACTTGTCCGGGATTTTCTGGGTCAAGCCCTCAGCTTCTTCTGCCGAGGTGTCCTTGAGCAAGATAACGTGGTATCCTGCCCTGCTTCCGATGTGTCGTTTGTCAGCCGTACAGCCAGACGCTCGGCCCATCCATCATCAGCAAGATGCCCTAGAACGCCGCCCCCCCTCCCCCACTGAGTGCTGCTTAACGACATGTAGCTGAATTAACTGCAAGTTGCTAGCATCTGCTAAATGTCTACACGGACATCTTTTCAGACTAAATTGTAAAAAAAAAAAAGAAAAGGAGAAAAAAAGAGAAGAAAGCGACTGCTGCTGCTCTTTTTTTTTTTTTTTTACTGGAAATACTGTAAATATTCTGATCCCTCCAATTCTGATCCAATTCGTGTTTTTTCTTTTGCACGTTCCGTGAAGCATCGGCGCTTTTAATTTCACTGCATATCCTGTATGTGAGAAATAAACACCTTGATTCCAATTAATTAAAACAGAGTCTTGAGGCATGTCTGCAGATCTTTAGGAGGCGTGTCTACAGATCTGTAGGAGGTGTCTTCAGATCTTTAAGAGGTGTGTCTACAGATCTTTAGGAGACATGTCTACAAATCTTTACGAGGCGTGTCTACAGGTCTTGAGGCCTGTCTACAGATCTTTAGGATGCGTGTCTACAGATCTTTAGGAGGAGGCGTGTCTACGGATCTTTAGGAGGAGGCGTGTCTACAGATCTTTAGGAGGAGGCGTGTCTACAGATCTTTAGGAGGAGACGTGTCTACAGATCTTCAGGAGGAGGCGTGTCTACAGATCTTCAGGAGGAGGCGTGTCTACAAATCTTCAGGAGGAGGCGTGTCTACAGATCTTTAGGAGGCGTGTCTACAGATCTTTAAGAGGAGGCGTGTCTACAGATCTTTACAAGGCGTGTCTACAGATCTTTAGGAGGAGGCGTGTCGAGAGCTCGTTAGGAGGCGTGTCTACAGCAGGCATGTCTACAGATCTTTACGAGGCCTGTCTACAGATCTTCAGGAGGAGGCGTGTCTACAGCTCTTTAAGAGGCGTGGTCTCCAGATCTGACGCACGTCGTACCTGGTGGAGTTTGAGGGACATCCGCACTCCGGGCGCCACCACGCGGTTCAGCAGGTCCATGTCTGCAAACACCCACTCATCCCGGGGGGAGGTGATGCGGAAGTCCCCCTTGAAGAGGGCATGGAGGCCGTACAGGAAGGGCTCCAGGCTGGAACGAGGAACACACACAGACAATTAACACATTGAATCGCTTATGGTTGTATGTCACCTTTAGGCAGCCACTTTGGAAAACGAAAAATTTTGGAGTACACACACGCACAGCTAGAAGACTGGAGCAAAGACTGTGAAGCAAAGTGCGTGTGTGTGTGTGTGTGTGTGTGTGTGCGTACGTCCATGTGTGCGTCGGGTGGGGGGTTACCTGGCAGACATGCTGTGCGAGGCGGTGCCCAGGGCTCTCCTGCCCAGGATGCACAGGCCGAAGCAGAGGTTCACCAGAGCAGAATCCCTCTCGCTGTTCACGGGCTGTAAGGACAACGCCATTAAAACAACACCACCACCACCACCAGGAGGGGGGGGGGGGTCAGGGGTCACATCTGTACAGAGAGTACAGATGCTCTCTGCACCTCCTTCCTGTGGAAGCACAGCTGATACAAGGAGGCGATATGCAGCACAGAGAGCCGCTATTATCTCTGACAGTGAGAAGCGTAATCAGGGCTCCTGATCGAGGCCAGGGTTCACCACAACAAGGCGGAGTAACGGCTTGATACAGCACCTCGTTAGCGCATCAACCTGCAGCTGGGTGTGTGCGTGCCTCTGTGTGTGTGTGTGTCTGCCTGTGTAAGTGTGTGTGTGTGTGTGTGTGTCTGCCACTGTGTGTGTGTGTGTCTGTGTGAGTGTGTGTGTCTGCCTGTGTGTGTGTCTGCCTGTGTGAGTGTGTCTGCCTCTGCCTGCATGTGTGCCTGTGTGTGAATCTTTGCCTGTGCCCGTGTGTGTGTGTGTTGTTTGTTGCCTGTGAGTGTGTATGCATCAATGTTGTGTGTGGGTTTGTGCATGTCTTGGGTCTTGTGTTTCTCTGAATGGGCATGCGATTCTAAAGCCTTTACCCCCAATGTTCCTAGTTTTACCGTTTTATGGCAAAAGGTGCAGTGGGCTTCAAAAACATTCCCCTCCACTTAACCAAGCACTAAACGTGCTTTTACTCAACCAAGTTTTGTTCAACTTGCACTTCCCCATTAGGTTCCAAAAGACGGCGACACACTAGTAGACTTTCCCTCTCTTTTAGCTTGGTTGCTGGTTTCTGCACGTGTTATATATCAGTTATGTGCATAACTATAGTTTTCAGTTGCTAGGCACTGGGTGTTGTCCATTAAGTTCTCACCGGGGGCTGCAAAGTTAGTGATTATTGGTTCCATGCTGATTTATTTCCATACGAATTGTTGGGGGGGGAACTGATTACCGTACTGCTTACTTTGCAGCGCGGACATTTCCCCAACACACATTTACTGGAGAACAAGTTATCGCGAAGTAACTTCCTAATCCAATAATTTTTTAAGACCTAGCAAAATCTAATTTTACACTTTTTTAGGCCTAAAATTCTGATTATTAAATTTTAGACTTTTTAAGAGCCCGTGGGAACCCTGGTGTGTGTGTGTGAGAATGTGTCTGTCAGTATCTATGTGTGTGTGTGTGCATGTGTCTGTCAGTATGTGTGTGTGTGTGTGTGTGTGTGTGTGTGTGTGTGTGCGTGTGTGTCTATCTATGTGTGTGTGCATGTGTGTGTCTGTCTGTATCTATGCATCCGTTTGAGTGTCAGCCAATGAGTGAGTGAGAGCGAGGTGTTGGTGTGTGCGTGCATGTGTGTCTGTGTGTGTACCGTTGGCCTCCTGCTGTTGCAGTACTGGATCCAGTCCAGGTAGACCATGCAGAAGGCGGCGGGCGTGATGCCCGCGGCACGGTGGTCGTAGTCCTCGTCGATGTTGAGGCTGAAGGTGGGGTCGCTGTCTACGTAGCCGGCGGCCAGGCACGGCCGCAGGGCCTCCTGCACCGCCTCGTTGCACAGCCATTCCTCCAGCTTGGCGGAGCGGTTCACGTAGTAGATGATGCTCTGGAGGCGGGAAGAAACTCAGCGTTCAATACTCAATACATTATTCAAACAAACATCGCTCTGCCGAGGCCCAACTCTTCTCTGTTCTGGCACCGCAAGGGTGGAATGAGCTCCCAGCTGACGTCAGGACGGCAGAGTCGCTCATCAGCTTCCGCAAGAGAGGTTCCTCAAGACCCACCTGTTCAGAGTTCACCTGGACTCTACATAACGCCCCCCCCCCCCTCTCTCCTAACCCTAGCACTCACTTGCGTATTTGTACGTCTTGGCAATAGTAGTACTTGGCATTGTTAGGCATATTGTATGTTCTTAGATGTTGGTAATGCACTCAGAATGGCACTTCTGCTCTTATCCCAGCTATTATGCAGACAACCTAACAATTATGAAACCTGCTCTATTCTTATGTTTATGTGCCACAGCGATATATCGCTGTCTCTTACAAGAAATGCTCTCTTTGTAAGTCACTTTGGATAAAAGCGCCAAATGCCCTAAATGTAAATGTATAGCAGAGGATACCCTGGTTGAATATAGTAAATACTACTTATTTAGATAAATGATACTCTTATACACAAAGTAGATAATACTCTGGTGTATGAGAGCGCGGTTCATGTAGTAAATACAATACGCTTGTGCATAGTAATATTCATAATATACAATAGAATTGAAATAGTAGATAATATGGTTATTCACAGCGTAGATGATACTCTGGTGAGAAGTAAAAGCAAAATACGAAATGCTCTTATTTATACTTGTACACCCAAAATATGCATCCTGCGGTGACAGGAGCCCAGGACGGATGTAAAATAAGGTTTTTACATTTCCACATCCAAAATAGACTCGAGCGATTTTAAGCTTCAAATTCGCTCAAGATTTGAAGCGAGTGGAAATTGCCAGCTTCACTAGAGCAGCACTCGACAGCCGTTTCCTGGTAACAATCTGCTCCTCGTTCTTGTTTGTGCTGTGCTACACGCCAAGGGCTAAACTCTACACTCTGTATGCTTCAGGCTTCATTCACGTAGCGAATAATTCAGCGGCGGAAGTAGCAGGGTACAGGGCTGGAGGACAAGACAGCGAGGGCTCACGGTGTTTGACTCCCAGCCCCAAAGGGTTCTGGGTTCAAACCCCAATGCTCAACACAGCCTGCCAGCGAGATGCTTCACCTCCTACCTGCTCATCAACGACATGCATCATGTAATGTTCACTGCGAGGGGCTTTGAATTCACAGCGAGTGGCCTTGAATTCACTGAGTGGCTTTGAATTCACTGCGAGTGGCTTCGGATAAAACGTCTGCTGAATAAACGGCAAAACGAAACACAGGGCTTACATATTAAATAACATTCTGTGGGAAGGAAAAACTAAATTGGTAAATAATACCCAAGCAAAAGGAAGAAAATAAATATAATACTAAAAACTAAAAAAAACTTTATTGCAACATCTGCCGCCCCCATCGCGGTTAAGCGCTTCCAACTGCAACGCTTCTCCCCCATCTCTGTCTAATGATACGTCCGATGTGCTGAGGCGGGCGGTTCTGCTCACGCTGAGACTAGCGTGTGCGTGTGCGTGTGTGTGTGTGTGTGTGTGTGTGTGATCATGACACAGTCCAGCGGGAAGGCCTGTGTAAGCACTCTGCAGGCTGTGGTGGTGGTGGTGATGATTGTGATGGAGGTGGTGGTGGTGGGAGGCAGGGCTGCTGCTGCTGCCGAGTGCTGACGGTGGGCTACATTACTCACTGGCATGAGGAAGGCGTGCGCGGGCCGTACGTCGTCAGAGACGTCGTTAAAATCACATCCGAGACGGTGCCGAGTGCCGCTGCAGCAGCAGTCACTGATAAACTACCACGTACCAAACTACATTGTGTTGTTTTTTCTCCCGCCCCGCTTCTTACTTACTTACACATGCGTGTGTAGTGGGGCGAGGAGGGGAAAAAAAGTATGAGTTGCCAGATATTTATGCCAGGATCGGACGGACATTGATCCCCCCAGTATCAGATTGGTGCATCAGTTTTTTTTCGAAACTAGTTCACACTGCACTTGGAATTCTTGTAGTTACTCCAATTTACGATTGTTTGCTGTGATTGTTTCGTCAGGTTGACTCAAGACAAAAACGTCAGCTATCCTCAAAGCCACTCGCAGTGAATTCAAAGCCACTCGCAGTGAATTTTTTACTTTTATTATTCTATTGTTTATTTCTCTTGTTTATTATTCTATTGCTATGCAACTTCTGGCACATGATCCTTCGGGATCAATTAAGTTTTGTCTTATCTTATCTTAGTGGAAGCAGGTGAATGAGGCACAAAAGCCACCAGCTGAATGGCTAAACGTGTGTGTGTGTGTGTATCCCCCCTACCTTGACGTAGTAGGTGATGAGGATCTTGCGCAGGTCGAACACCTGCAGCATGGAGGCGGCGTTATTGTCGCTGATGCTGTAGCCCTCCAGCACGTACTTGGTGGCGGCCACCTCCCAGGCCAGCCAGCGCTGGCCGAAGGCGGCGTTGAAGGAGAGCACGTGGGGCAGGTGGCCCGGCTCGCAGCAGCAGCAGCCCTCGTCCTCCTCCACGCCCTCGGTGATGGCCTCCACCTCCCGCTGCTGGCAGTACGTACCTGGGGGGAGGGGGGAAGGAAAAGAAAGCGCGAGAGAGCGAGAGAGCGAGAGAGAGAGAGAGAGCGAGAGCGAGTGTGTGTTTAAGCCAATTGGAGATGAGCCAGAATCAGTCAAAGACTCTTGGTCTTTGTTTTGCAAACAAGAAATGTGCTTTTGTGGAATTGACACATTAAACAGAAAGTAGAGATTCTAAAAAATTCTAAACATTCCAAAAATATATATAAAAAATAACCAATAAAAAGATGCAATTTATGGGGAGATGTTTCACCCCCGCTGTGAGGGAACAGTGAAAGCGATTCAAAGATCATAAGCATGCATTCAGAGACGAGGGGTTTACGTTTTAGAGTTCTTTCCTCAGTCATTTGTTTTAAGCCACTTCAAAACCCACCCCCCCCCCGAGCCAACACTGCCCCACAAACACACCCACCCGCACACACACACACACACCTACACCTAACACCCACACCCACACCCTCTCTAGGCTCCGATATTCCCCCTCCAGAAACACCTCCGGTGGTGCAGCCCTAAACACTCCAGCACTGTGTTTAACTGTTACATTTCATTCCGCTGGGAAACGCCGGCGTCCTAATAATAATCAACCGAAGGCCCTCCGCAACTGCGACAAAGTGCACAAGCTTCAAGCTGGTGTTCGCATCAACTCACCAGCTTCCCAGAGACCCACCTGTTCAGAGTTCACTCTGCATAACCCCCCCCCCTAGATGTTGGTAATGGCACTTCTCCTCTTATCCCAGCTATTATGCAGGCAACTTTGCAATTATGAATGCTTGAAACCTGCTCTATTCTTATCTTCATGCACCACAGCGATATATTAACGTCTCTCTTTCGACAAATGTACTCTTCGTAAGTTGGTTTGGATAAAAGTCAAGTGCGCAGCAACAACGCATGACAGATACTCCGTTGCATAAGCCCAGGGAATTTTTTTTCTTCTGGAAACCGTGTTTGTTTGATTGTTCCCACTGACCTCTAAACTCCAGACCGCGGAGCTGGAAGGTGACGAGGCCGTTGCCGATCTCGATGATGTGCACCAGGGCGTTGAGGTAGTCGGAGGCCAGGATGAAGCAGTCCCCTGTGCTGTAGTTCCCCCAGCGGCCCAGCAGGAGGTCCCCGCACAGGCTGTGCTGCAGCGAGCGCGTCAGGTGCTCGTAGAAGATGGAGTTCAGGTTGTTGTCGTCCGCGCCTTGATGGACAGACAGACAGACAGAGACAGACACAGACACAGACAGAGACAGACAGAGCAAGAGAGCAACAGACAAAAAACACAACACAAAGGTGAGGGTTTGAGAAACAATATGGCCACCATGGCGCTGTTG
Organism: Coryphaenoides rupestris; assembly: GCA_002895965.2. Lineage (NCBI taxonomy): Eukaryota > Metazoa > Chordata > Actinopteri > Gadiformes > Macrouridae > Coryphaenoides > Coryphaenoides rupestris. The sequence goes on along the minus strand of PIJE02000925.1, from coordinate 136,747 downwards.
CAGAGAGCAGAGCACAGTATAAGAGATGGAAGGAGCAGGAGGGGTGGTGGGGGGGGTCTGGGTTTACCTGGGTTCCGGTCCAACTGGGTGGCCAGCCTGGTATTGGAGTGGTCCACACGCTTAGTGCTGTGAAAGGTAAAGAAAATCATGATTAAAAAACCCACCCTTTTGTATCCCTCTCCCACCACAACAGGAAGAGGGAACTATGGCTAGGGTTCCCTCCTGCTGCTGCTGCTACAGTAGCGAGGCATCTAACTTGGAGGGCCCCTACTTGTAGTCGCGCTCCCAGAACTTGACGGGGCGCGTGTAGGACGTGACGAACACGGCGCTGCCCAGCACGGGGTTGAGCGGCGTGGAGAAGAACGCGGAGAAGACGGCCTGCACAAACAGCACGGCGGAGTCTGGGGGGGGCGCGACGCGCCGGGTTAAGGACAACAACAACAACAACACTATACAACGCAGTCCAGCTCCTGAGAACATTCAGCCGGTTTTAGCCCCGGTGACGCGCTTAGAGTCCACTTTGTTTGTTGTGACGCACTTAAAAAGGCAAAAACATAAATGGAGGCTGCTTTTTTCACTCTGTACAGGAAGGCGGTGGCGGTGGTACTTTCTCGATGCTTGAAGTTACTTACTCTTACTTCTCTCAATGCTAAATGCTTTGATTTCTTACGCACACTGTGGATGAGTCAGTCAGTCTGCCCGGCTGCTTGACTGTGTTTACGTGACGATGTAAAGGTCGTTCTGGTTCGTACCGTCACAGAACAACATCGCTTTTCCAATCGACTCCCCCATTGACTCCCACCCCCCATGGACACTATTGCGTTACATTAACTCACATCTTTTCTTTTCTTTAAATTTGCCTGATTTTTTGTTAAATGTATATTTTCTTTTTTATATATTTTTTTTTATGTTTTTACATTTCTCTATTATTGCTCTGTTTAATGTTTAATGTTATGCACTATTATTATCTGTACCACAGGAATATATTGCCGTCTCCTTCAACAAATGTACTCTTTGTAAGTAGCTTTGGATAAAATCGTCTGCCAAATGCCCTAAATGTAAATGTGAACGTAAATTTCTCAAAAGCACATCCCTTGTTTGCAAAGACTAAGGCAATAAAGCTGATTCTGATTCTGAAATCAAAGCAAGTTCATTAGACTGTCGAGGAATAGGATAATTTTGCATGCTATGGTGGGAAAACATCCCGCAGGTCTATGAAACACCAGCAAATATGGCTTTGGCTGGGCGGGGCCTAAGGATACGAGGCACTGCGAAGGGCTGGGCGAAGGCGTGGAAGGCGGAGCCCCAGGTGATCTGCCAGGGAGCGATGTAGGTCAGCACGAAACGCAGCTTGTACAGCAGGTCCCACATCTGGAGAGGGAAAGAACACACACACACACACACACACACACACACACACACACACACACACACACACACACACACACACACACACACACACACACACACACACACACACACACACACACACACACACACACACACACACACACACACGTGATTCAGCTCAGTGTTTGTAGCGTACAGGTTTAATGGGACAAAAATTGGGATCTCTGTGTGTGTGTGGTGTCTGCGTCCTTTGGTGTGTGTCTGATTAATATGTGTGTGTTCTGAATATGTGTGTGTTTCTATGTATGTATGTTCTGAATGTGTGTGTGTGTGTGTTTCTATGAAAGCGTGTGTGTTCGTGTGTGTTTCTATGTATGCGTGTGTTTCTATGTGTGTGTGTCCCCTGCGCACCTTGCTGAAGAGGATGGACATAAAGTAGTAGTCGAGGAGGAAGGTCTCAGAGCAGTGGGGGTAGTCGAAGTGGAAGAAGAGCGCGGTGAAGCCCAGCGTGACGTACTGCAGGCTGGGGGCGCAGAAGGACGAACGCAGCAGCTTCAGGCCCGCCACGGAGATAAAGAGAGCCCGGCTACTAGTGGGGGAGAGGGGGAGAGGGAGAGAGGGAGAGAGAGAGGGACAGAGAGAGAGACAGAGACAGAGAGAGAGGGACAGAGACAGAGAGAGAGAGGGGGACAGAGACAGAGACACACACAGATTAATGCATGTGTAATAGACTGGGAATTCAAGTTGTGGTAAAATATTGCAGGGTGGACCGCGATCCGTCGACGTCGTCAATTATTATTATTATTTTTTTAATGGGAAAAATAATGGTCAGAAGCAGCCCTAACATATTGTGATAGCGGGAAAAGTTTCCAATGGCTTTCAGACACGTACTACCTCACCCCAGCTGTGTTGTTACACGGTATACGTGAGGGAGGAACCTACAGACACCGCCACGCGCGTGAGAAACTGCTGGAAGGGGGGGCCAAGTTTCACACACACGCGTGACTTTAACACATGTGGTGGTGGTGGTGGCTGATTCCCCCACGCCCTCGGTGGGAAGAGAGACCCGGGCGCGAGGAAGACCGAGATAATGATGAAAATAATGAAAATAATGAAGATAACCTTGGGGGGGGGGGGGGGGGGGGGGGGGAACCATCTGTTGGAGTCGGTGACCCCACAGGTTGGTTTTATTCTACTGCTACTACTACCATTACTACTACTACTACTACTACAGTATTTCCTTGTAGTTTTGTAATTCATAGTTTCCCCATCACCGGTAACAATTCCCATCTCCGTCATGTATATATCCTGCTGGGACACCTGAATTTCCCGTCTGTCTAGGATGAATCAAGTACATCTTAAATCTTACATTTGCCGATGTGTTTTTGTTCTGAAACGTCAACGTGAAATAGTAGAAAATAATTTCTAAATAAATAATACATAAAAAAAGAAAATAAACAGTAACAAAGTTGTGGAGTGTGTGTGTGTGTGCGTGCGTGCGTGTGTCTAACTAGTAGCTTACTAGCCACAGTGTCTTGACTTGATTGACATTGAAAGTCCATGCCAGTCCAAGACGGAGCATGCCCATGTTTTGAGTGCAGGGAGGAGGAGGAGGAGCTTACTAGATGTCCAGTTCCTTGTGGTGCTGCCCCACGCTGCGGGCCTCGGTGGTCAGGGAGTTGAGCACCACGGCGGGGTAGATGAAGTACTTCTCCACGCACTGCAGCCACGCGTACAGCTTCTCGAACCACATCAGCTGGGCCGCGTCTGGGGAGAGGAGGGGGTGGGGTCAGCAGCGTATCAGCCATTAGTGGTTAGTTCAACAGATGCTTTTACCTCAAGCGACTCACAAGCTACTGCACAGTCTCCACTCCACAGTGGAGAGTTGCTGTAGGAATCGGATTATTCATGCACAATGTAGCAAGTAGAAGTTCTCATTCTATAGTTATATACCATTATACAAATGTAAATCGGTAACGCAAAGTATTTTGGGTGATATGGGGACCGTTAACAACTTTCACTCGGGCTGGCCGCCAAATATTCAAATTAACCCGAGTTATACTTTGGGAGTTTTGTATTCGGTTATTAGAACAGTAGTGAGACTTTATTTGAATAGTTCGGTACAACTTTGACACCTTCTGTCCAGATTCGTTTATCCAGCATTTGAAAGTATGTATTTGCCCCAAGTTTACAACTTTACGCATATGTTTATATTCAAGGGGCCTTTGTAGACCGGACCATGAAGACGGACTCTGTAGCCCCCACAGATGTTGTCGGGGTCAGGGGTCACAGCCCTGCTCACCTCGGACCTCGAACTGGCTGTACTCCCGGGAGCGGAGCACCGGGTGGGCCAGGCAGAACCAGGGCAGCTGCTTGCGGAGCTGGGGCAGCAGGTAGTGGGTGAAGAAACCCACCACCCCCGCCAGGATGTACAGCACAAAGCTCAGGGCGGGCTGGGGGAGAGACAGAGAGACAGGGGAGAGAGAGGGATAGAAAGATTGATGGGGGGGGACAGGGATACAGATAGATTATTATAATCATCAGCTTTATGGTGTTGTTGTTAACAGCTGTTATGTGTAGACAAAGACTGGAGTAGATGGGAGTAGATGGAGACGGAGGGAGGTGTCTGTTATAGTGAGTACGGGGGAAGAAACAGACAGAGAGAGCGAGAAGCAGAGAGACACAGAGCGAGAGACAGAGAAACCGAGAGACACAGAGCGAGAAGCAGAGAGACACAGACACAGGAACAGAGAGACAGAGACAGAGAGACACAGAGAGGGACAGAGAGAGTCCAACAGAGGTTGAGTTAGTCAGACAACTGGCTGCCAGACCTGCAGGGCGATGAAGACTGTGCTGGCGCTGATAGCGAAGGTTATGACAGCCATGAGGGGACACATCACCAGGTCCGAGTGAAGAATCTCTTTCTGCAGGAAACACACAGAATATAGAGCACACATACACACCTCTATGTATATACACTCCACACCTGTAGGGGGTCTGTTGTAACCCTAAGGGTGGAGGATTGGCCTGTGTGTCAGTGTATGAGACGTTTACCACTGAGTTGTGTAGCTTCTCAGGCAGGGGGTCCTTGATCTCCACAGGGGACTCCTCTGGGACCCGGTTTTCCAGCTCGGGGAATATCTTGGAGCGAACGAGGGACCTGACACAGACACACACACACACACACACACACACACACACACACACACACACAGTAGGTTTTTGCATTATATTCACTTGTACAACACTCCATCGTCACATTATAAAGATCACCAGATGTCACCGAATTTGAGGGCTTTTTTGGCAGAGTACACTCAGAACCATTAGACGATAAGATTTAAGAGCTATAATTGGAGGGTAATTAGTGAGAAATGCCACAGCCATCCGTCAGTTATAAAAGAGTGAACGGCACTGCGAGATAATTTCCGTTTTGTGACCTGGCTGCCCGGTCGTTTCAAATCTGGCAACCAATGTATTCCCTGATTGGTTCATCTTGCCTGTCAATCACAGGTGCGTGAAATGTGACACTTCTCAATGATGGAGTCTCTCTCTACTGACCAGAGGATGGTGGGGTCGCTGCTCTGGCGGCTCAGGTGGTAGGAGGAGGCCAGCAGGAGGCCACAGAACACAGAGAACAGCACCGGGACGTGGGCGTCACCCCACGGAGCCTACACACACACAGCATTAGTTAAATAGGGGAGAGGGAGGGAGGGAGGGAGGGGGAGAGGGAGAGGAGGAGGGAGAGAGAGAGAGAGAGAGAGACCAAGACGGATGAAGAGACAGATGGGACAGCAGGTTAAGTGCTGCTCGGCTCTCTTACGTTGACGGCTCCCAGACAGAAGCCGTAGAGCAGTGCGGCCACCAGCACACTGCGCAGCAGGCTGAACAGGGAGGACAGAGGGCTGCTGGTGGCTGTGGAGGGGAAACACACACACACACACACACACACACACGTCACTCAGCAGCACCAAATAATTTTTTGCATCTGACACTTGCATCCAAATTACAGCCCCCCACGGCACAGTGGTGTCCAGAGACACTCGGCCATAAACAACATTCCGAATTTGATACAGGTCATGTAAAGAGAGCCTATTCCGTTTGGATATTCCAAATTTAGGCCTTAGCATTTTCCGATTAAGACATGTTGGGATATGCCGATATTATTTGGGCTTTAGGAGCATTATTGGGACATGTATACAGCGCATTCAGAATATGTGTCTGAATCTGAGTTTTTACTACAGTTGCCAACAACTTTTAGGCTACAAGTTCGGACTTTGGGGTTCGAACCCAGATTGAACCTTTTCGGCCCAGGAGTCGACTAGTCTAGCGTAGCCGCGATCGTATTGCGAGTGGAGGGACACGAGTCAAACACGGCGGAAAATCCCTGTACCGGGTCTGCGGTCAAACCACCAAACATCACACGCAAGCTTGAAGACGTAAAAAAACTGCCGTCTTGTGTCATGTAGTCTTATGACCCGTTTTTAAAAAACGTCCAATACGTATCAATGTGACGACACAATCACCCGACTTCCCACGAGACTCTTCAAACCCATTTTGTTATCAATATCGTCACCATCCTTCTCCTCCTCCAGCTCTTACCGGTTCCTCCGAAGACGTGCATGTCGATCTGCTCCAGCAGGGACATGATGAAGGTGTTCACCTGAGGCAGCAGTCCCAGCAGGAAGATGACAGGGAAACATAAGGCGAGCACTGGAGGAGGGACAGGAGAGAGAGAAAGCATGTGATGTCAAAAGGTGATAAAACACACATGCCACACACACCGTCTCGTCACAGAATGTATAAAAAGCAGACGGCATCTGGACGCCACCGTTACACACACACACACGTGTTTAATAGTGTTGTACTTTTTACCCCATGAGCTCGGGTAGGGATAGGTATGGTTACGGTTTTAACAATACTACCTGCACAATTACATCAATTCTAAAACAATTCTAAACACCTAATAAGTACAGTAAAAAGTATTCTTTTAAACACTATTCTTATATATACAATTAGGAGGTAGTACCTAATAAGTAGAGTAAAAAGCAAAAAGTGACAAGTAAGAGTAGCAATACTCTGGCTGGTGGTGCAAAACATAGTAAATTATTCACCTATTATTGATACTGCTTATCTATGCGGTACTTTAACAATACTATTGGTTCTTCAAAGCAGCGCCACCATACAGACATTCTATAACTTCCAGCACTGCTCAAAACCCATCAATCGGTGCCCATCATATCAAACACAGATCAAGACCCAAGACGGAATTTTCCGACACGTGTCAAACTTCCGCTGCCCGACGCCACGCTTTGTGGCTCAAGAGTGTATCCGACAGCCACTGACTTCCTTCTCCGCACAGCACTTACTCATGACATTGTAGTTTTGCTTTTGAAGCATCAGTTTTGAACCAATTGAACCGTTTCAGAAATTAAACTGGACGGGTGGGGGGGGGGGAAACGTCGACATCAGCTAAATGTCTGCGTCGCCAGCCACAGGCCTATCTTGACATGTTGTCACGTGGTGGCGCTGGAAGGGGGCATGGCATGGACTCTAGTGGCGTGGAACCACACATTTGAACTTTTAGTTCTCTCCGCCATTCATTCTGTGAACTGTGAGACAGATGTCTGAGAGAGAGAGATGTCTGAGATATATATATAGAGAGAAAGATGTCAGAGAGAGAGAAGTCTGAGATATATATAGAGAGAGAGATGTCTGAGAGAGAGAGAGATGTCTGAGAGAGAGCGAGAGAGAGCGAGAGAGAGCGAGAGCGAGAACGAGAGAGAGAAAAAAAAGAGAAAAAGCTCTTCTGGATTGGGAATAGTGAACATGCTTCATAGACGAATGTCTTAATCCGATTGCAAATTACAAAACAGAGTTGGTGGGATAAAATGTGCAAGATAGTGTTTATGTAGCAATAATAAATAGGGAAGTGATTTCTGTACCGAGAGCAGAACTGATAACGTCTGATGCTTATTGATATTACACTCTTTAATTATTTAGCTCCAAGGCCTGTGTAGTCTCGTACCGATCCCTAGTTACGAGCCAATTAAGAAGTGATTAACGTTGCATGCCAATCATGCATGGTAGTTGGCGCGGCACCACCAAAAATGACCTTTAAAATGGATGACATCACCCGCCAGCCTCGCCCACTTCCAATTGCCTTGAACATCTATAAAGGGAGGAGCTTGTGTGTGGGGGGGGGGGGGGCGTCATCAGACTTGGCTCAGAGCAGCCAATTGGCTTCCTCCAAGCCAATCCAGGCCCGCTTCCATCAAGCCAGATTCCTTAGTGGAGGTCTTCGCTCTGTGCTCTACTCAGCACATGTTCTCGTTCGATGCAGAATTATCGAGGGAGGCGCATTCAATCATTCACTTGAGACAGACGTTTGAGTCCCTCACCGATGAGCAGGTCTCTGGCGCAGAGCAGGAAGTGGCCGGAGAAGAAGGTGACCCCGTAGAGGGTGAAGGGCTGAAGGCTGCTGGAGCGGCCCGACAGGTCAAAGAGCCAGATGAGCATGCAACACAGGCAGAAGTACACAGGCCGGCTGTACACGATGATCCAGTTGTGGCCCTGGACACGGCGGCCATGTTGAAAGTAAAAAAAACAAAAACACATTTGTTGTTGACATTACGTTGCCACAGAGACACAGTGGCATAGTACTTGAATAAATAATAGTACTTGGCATTGTTTAGCATATTGTAAGTTCTTAGATGTTGGTAATGCACTCAGAATGGCACTTCTGCTCTTATCCCAGATATTATGCAGACAACCTAGCAATTATGGAACTTGTTCTATTAACCTTGCAACTATGAATGCTTGAAACCTTCTCTATTCTTATCTTTATGTACTACAGTGATATATTGCCATCTCTCTCTCAACAAATGCATTTATTGTAAGTCGCTTTGGATAAAAGCATCCCTAAATACCCTAAATGTAAATGTAAATGCATAGTGGAGCTAAGGTGCTGAGACACTTTTAGTAGTTTGGATTTTATGAATGGAATAAATAAAATAAAAATGCTTTTCTGATGCCTATAATTACTCTACATAATAGTTCTTTTTGCCATGTCATTACATCTTTTGAGTAAGTGTCTTTGGATAAAAGTGTCGGCTAACTGACTGCTAAATGTAAATTAAAAATGCATCGCTGCGCGAAAGTCCAAATGAATGTTTAAATCACTTAAGTGGTTGTAATCTCTTTGATTCATGATTCATTTTGACCAAACTTACGTGCATTGGCGAAGCTGCATCGGGCTGCACGCTCTACGGGAATAGGAACCAAGACCGAAAGGAGGACATTTGATCAACTTAAGTTGCATTGAACACAAGAAAGCAGATTTAATCCCCTTCCTCCCGAGACAAAAAAAACCCATTAATACTCCCCAACATCTGGCTTTAGACTTTAACGGGAAAGGTTACGATCGGTATTAATTAATTAATTCCCGGGACAAATGACTCCGCAGTAGTATCAGGTGTTTATCGGCTCCAGCTCCGATTGTCACCAACAAACGCGTTAAACGTGACAGCCGCAACAAACATGGGAACAGAAAGGCGTACTCGTCACACATTTTTTGTGGGTTTTTTCCATTTTTGTTGAAATCAAGGCTGTTTTTGCAGAATTTGCATTCTGAAGAGGAAGCAAACACAAAGTAACAAAACCAATTGGGAAAAGACAATAAAGCATTTATATATATATATATATATATATATATATATATATATATTAGGGCTGGGACTTTAACGCATTAATTTCGATTCATTAATTACAGAATAAATAACGCGTTAAAACTAATTATCGCATTTTAATCGCACTTTAGTTTTGCACTCCAAACACCACGGAACGTTTCTCAGTGGACGGATTGTAGGCTCAAATATGAACGGACCGGAAGAGACCGTGGTTTTTTTTTTGGGTTACCATTCAAATGGTAGAAATGGCACTTTATTTTAAGTGTTGGTCTGTGTAGCTAAAATAAACAGGATTTTGCTGCTTAAACGTATGTATATGTCTATTCATTGATTCACTCGTATACCAAAATCCATTTGAATTAAAAAATGTTGCTTCTCGTGTCAAATATTGATATGCGATTAAAATGCGATTCATTTCGATTAATGAATTACAAAGCCTCTAATTAATTAGATCAATTTTTTTTAATCGAGTCCCACCACTAATATATATATATATCCACATTTCAATAGCGTGGCATCTTAAAATTCTCTCTGCATTAAATACATCACACCTTGAGTATAAATACCACATTTATTTATGGATGTACAGCACCCTCACTTACGTAATCCCAATAGTACAGGAAGGCAGTATTTGCTTGGAGTAAGGAGTACTGGCCATGTACAGTACAGTACTCATAACATTGGAGGTGCACTGCAGTACCTTGACTGAGTAGTACCGACCAAATACCTCAACGTCAAACGGCGGCATCATCAGTACCTTGAGTAAGGAGTACTGGCAGCTGGCGATGACCAGGCAGAACTGAAAGACCCAGATGTCTCTGAAGAAGCCTTGCAGCAACAGCAGGAAGCCCAGGAAGGCCACCAGGCTGGCCAGGACCACCGCAAACACATTCTCCCCCACGCGCCGGTTCCTGCAGGGGGCGCCACCGAGAGAGAGCAAGAGAGTGAGCAAGAGAGGCCTAATCACTGAACTGAAGCTCAAAATACCATACAAAACCTCATCATACTGGGCTTTGGAGCCGTGGAATTGAGCGAATATTGAGATTATTTCATTTGACTTTTATTCATGTATCTAATGCAATGTCATTGATGGGCTGGTAGGGGGGTTAAGAGTATCTAGCTCCAGGATGCAAGGTAGACGGCAGACATTGGGGTTCAAACACACACATTTTCACCTGGAAGTCAGACACCATAACCATGATACTATACACCACTATACACAGAACACGAGTACACCCGTGTGTGTGTGTACGCGCCCTACCGGTCCAGCAGTGCGAGCAGCGCCAGGCGGTCGTAGCGGACCCGGAGCCAGCGGCCGGGCAGCACCCAGAAGCGGTAGTACTGCTTGGGCTTGGCCTTCTCCTCGATCATCAGTGTGTTCTCCTGGGACTCCTGCAGGGACTCGTGGTCCAGGTCAAACTGGCCCGGGGACACACAGGCGGGAAACGGTTACACATACACACACACAGTTAGTAGCTCACATCATCGTTAAAGTGGAAATCTCGAAGAGTTCCGTTTTGTGCGCTTTGGCGGCACCTATGGGCGGAAATTGTAATTGCATCCAACCAGTGTCGCATAGGTGACGTCGGCCCGCTGGCAGTTGTTTACTGGCGGATAGTCCGTTTACTCTAGCAGAGACCGAAAAACAGTACGCCACATTCATTTACAGGAAAATCTTTGAGATGACCACTTTTAAGTACTTCTTAATGATAATGCATACTCTACTATAAATAACAATTGATTTATTATGTATTAATGTGGACGATGACTTTAATTCCATTGACTGATGACTATTTTGTCATTCAAAAGACACTTTTATCCAAAGCGACTTAGTGACTTATACATGTTTTATTAAATGAACAGGTAGGGGGGGGGGGGGGGGTGGTTAAGCCAACTTGTTCAGGGTTGCCTACAGTAGACTGTGGACCGTGGGGTCAAAAGCATCTGCCCATAACATTGTGAATAAACCACACGTTTTATTCAGTCTTGGAAAATCCTATGTCAAGACCAAAGTGTGTGTTTGTGCGTTAGTGAAGCATGGCATGACGGCTGACCTCGGGCATCTCCAGGGGAACCTGCCGGACCCGCATGCCCTGCAGGACCACGGGCCGCGGCTGGTATAAGGACACGGTGGGCGCCCCATCCTGGACCTCGGTGGAAGTGAAGCTGGACGACTGGGACTGTCTCTCCCTCTCCCTCTCACGTTCCCTCTCTCGCTCCCTCTCCCTCTCTCTCTCCCGCTCTCGCTCCCTGCGGGAAGCAAGCCAAGAAGAAGGGTCGGGTCGGGTCCTCAGGGGGTTAAAGGGCACGGTTTCTCGTTTCACATTGACACGGATGAAACATCGATGCCCTTTTTCCGCTCAAAGCAACTGATAACAAAATGTCAAAATGTTGAAACGGTAAATGGATCGCATTTATATCGCGATTTTATCCAAAGTGTTTTACAGTATTGCCTCACATTCACCCATTCATACACCGACGGCGGTGCCAACCATGCAAGGTAACAACGAACACGTCAGGAGCAGGTAGGGTTAGGTGGTGTCTTGCTCAGGGGCACCTCAACACTTAGCTAGGCGGAGCCGGGGGATCAAACCAGAAACCTTCCCGTTGCCATACAACCGCTCTTACCTCCTGAGCTACTGCCGCCCCTCTAACAAGACAATCATGTATAACAGGCGTAGCGACCGTGTTTACAGTCATGAATGTGTAGAATGCAAACGCTCACGCTCAGTGTCATTTAGTAAACATTGGCTTGTGTTTGTGAAGCAAAGACCTCCTACTACTACTACTACTACTACTACTACTACTACTACTACTACAAGTGCAGATGTCTCCTGGCTGAGCCCTGGTTGTAAAAATGGGGACTGAAGGATCAATGCCTTACTGCACAGGGTCTTCATATCCTCCGCCGGCGGGACCAAACGTGTAGGACCTCTTCACTCCTATGAGGACACGAAACAGAGCACCACGTCAGCACATCAGCAATCACTCCACAAGAGAAGTCACGCGAACAGGAAGTGCCATGGGCGAACAGGAAGTGCCATCTCACCGCTCTCGTCGTAGAAGTAGTGCACGGCGCCCTCCGAGGTGTCGTCGAAGGTGGAGGCCTCGTGCACGCCCCCGCCACGGGGCAGCAGCAGGGAGGAGGCGAACTGCAGGGCGGAGGGTAGTGTGCGGTTCCGGGAGTGGGAGGAGGTTCGGGTGCGCTGGAGGTCCTGAAGGCTGCGGGAACGAGAACACGCGTGCACACGCACACACACACCAGAGGTTAAGTGTGTGTGTGTGTGTGTGTGTGTGTGTGTGTGTGTGTGTGTGTGTGTGTGTGTGTGTGTGTGTGTGTGTGTGTGTGTGTGTGTGTGTACCCACCTGGGTGGAGAGCCCATGGTGGAGGGCGGTGGGGTGGGGTTGCTCCCGGCGTTGTGTCTCCGCCGGATGGCCTGGGTCCTCTTCACGCTGCTCACCGAGTCCCGTTTGTCGCCCTCCTCCGTTGCCATGGCTACAGCAGCAGCAGCAGCAACATCAGCACCAGATGCAGCAACGCATGGGAGGGGGGAAGGGGGGGAAATCGGTTCTTTAGACTTAGTTTTTTTCCACACACACAACACCACACGTCTCCACTTGTATATGCGTGAGGGGCTCAGAGGGAATCCCTCTGCGCCCCTCACGCATATACAACACTGTGACAATGAGATGCAGCGGTTATCAATTAGATTGATTACCAATTGGGCGGGAGTTTGTCGCAGTGCTTTTAAAGTTACCACAGGAAGGAGCAGGAGGAGCGCTTTGGACATGAATCGTCAAGCTGACAGAAGGGCCTCCGCAAATATAGGTTTACATACGCAATTATGCACTAATGGATTTAATCTGAAACACACTCAGTGGTTTGGGAGCCTGACAGACATTCCTCTACGTGCCCAAACACCAAACCATGGTTACAGTGAATCAGCATCCATCTCAATCAGGACGTGACTCAGTCAGACTACGGTGACAGTGAATCAGCAACTGATTACTCACTCAAGCCAGGAAGACTATAGACTACACCTACCTGGAAGAACATGCCAACATAGAAATGTAACCATTGCAAATGGATTCAAGTTAAATCTAATGTGGTCGCTTACGTGGCCATTTACAAAATGCTACTTTCGGAATAATGGCCAATTTGGAATACCCAACCGGAATATGGTGTTTACATGACCCGTATAAATTCTAAATATTGTCATATTCCGACGAGTGGAATATCAGTGTGCATGTAAATGTACTCACTGTATGTAGCAGATATGATCCCTGAATCACCCCGTCTTCAATAAAGTTTCATCTTGTATGCATTATGTGTATATTCACGGGTACCACACACACACACACACACACACACACACACACACACTCACTCACACTCACCTCCACCCACGGCTCCCTCCTCCACCAGCTCTCCAGCCCTCCAGCCCATCTGGTTCCCAGCCCAGGAGCCGCCCAGCGAGTCCAGCCGGTTGTGGTGCTGGCGGTGGTGGTGGTGGTGGTGGGCTCCGGGGAAGCCCCCCACGTCGGCGTGGAGGGTGCGGGCCTCCAGGTCGGACTTGGAGATGGTGAGCGTGGTGCGGGGCGCGGGGGTGGAGGAGGCGGGCATGGAGAGGAGCAGGGCGCCGCCGGGCAGGGCGGAGGCGTTGCCCTGGCTGCCCGCCGCGTCCATGCTCAGCACCCGGGCGTGGGTCTTGGCACTGGCCGTGCTGGCGGAGCGCTGCGCGGCACGGGAGTGCGAGGACCCGCCGCCAACCATGGTGGAGGCGGCGGTGGTGTTGTTATTGTTGCCGGCGGTGGTGGTGTCCCCTGGCAACAAGTCCCCATCCCGGGAGGAGGCGGGGGGCGGCAGCAGCAGGGCGGCGGAGGCGGAGGAGGAGCCGGGCAGCGACGAGGCCACAGCCGCCGCGACCACGACGCCCATATTGGCGAGGTCCGGGGAGTAGCATGAGGTAGAGGAGCTGGAGTCGTCGTCTTCATCGTCGGAGCTGTAGCGCCGCTGGGAGCCCAGGCTGGAGCCGGCGCTCATGTCGCTGCCGTCATCCTCGTCGCTGGAGTCCTCAAACAGGCTCTCGCTGTAGGCCTTGGCGCCCAGCCGGCTGCGCACAGGGATGTAGTCTCTGGACTGCCGCTGGGCGCTGTGGTGGTGGTGGTGGTGGCGCTTGTAGGAGCCGCAGTCGAAGCTGCTGCTCCCCACGGCGGCTGCCACTCGCTTGCGCGGTGCTTTCCTCCGGCCCGGCCGGTGGCCCGCGCCCGCCCCCGCCCGCAGCAGCTTCAGGTCCTTGGGCCGCACCACCTGCTGCTGGGCCTGCTGCAGCGTCCCCTGCTGCTCCGACAACAGGAAGGGGCCAGAGGGGTGCAGGGTGGGCTCCGAGCAGCCCAGGCCCAGACCCAGCCCTGCGGGGACAGAGGTGGCCTGGCGGGGCGGGGGCAGAGGGGGGACCAGGACCAGGACCGCCCTGTCCAGATCGCACGCCTCCGAGTGGCCGCTGCTGGAGGGGGAGGAGTCGAGCGCCCGAGGGGGTGGGACCACCATGTCGGATGACGCCGCGGAGGGCAGGTCCTCCCCCTCCACCAGCGTCCTGTCCAGCCCCTGGCCCACGGACACCTCGCGGGACGGGGAGCGCAGCAGCACACTGTCCGACAGGTTGTCCGTGTCGCTGCTGCCCTGACCGCCGCCGCCGTCCTCGGCCGAGCGGGGACCGGCGGCGGGCAGGGCCGGGGCCGAGGCAGGACCCCGGGGGTTGGCGGGCCGCGGCAGGCTGAGGGAGGGGCTCTCCAGCTGCGTGGAGTCCGTCTTCTCGCTGCGGTAGCTGCTCACGGTGCTCAGGGTCTCGCGGTCCGTGGCGGCCCCGCCGGTACTGAAGCAGCTGTCGGTGGAGCCGGCGGCCAGCGCCAGGCCGCTGCGGCTGCCTGGGCGCTTGGCCCCGGGGCCGAACGCCGCTGCCACGGGGCCCAGCAGGTTCTCGCTCAGCTCCTCGCTCAGGCTGCTCTTGATCAGCGGGCTGAGCGGCGCGTCACCCAGGCTCTCCGACTCACAGGAGGGCCCCAATGGGGAGTAGCCGCCCCCCGCGCCGGGCCCCTCCTCCGGGCTCTGTGGGGACAGCTGCTCCGGGGCCAGCTCCTTGTCCCCCCCGTCCTCCTGGCTGGAGGGCGACGGGGGGATGGACGGACAGTCCTGTGGCTCCCTGAAGCCGGACACGGTGTGCAGGCGCACCAGCCCCGGGTACTCGGGCCCCAGCGGCACCACCACGCAGGAGTGGACCACCGAGGAGGCCCCTGGGCAGAGAGAGAGATGATGATAATGGCATAGATCATAGATCATAGATCACACACACACACACACACACACACACACACACACACACACACACACACACACACACACACACACACACACACACACACACACACACACACACACACACACACACACACACACACACACACACACACACACACACACACACGAGATTAGCAAGATGAATTGCACTGCAGTGTAACGCAGACAGCCGGCGTGTCATTAGTGCAGGAAGAAGGAAAGCCTAATTAACAGTAACTTATGTTGGTAGGAACGCCAGGGAGAGAGGGGTGTGCGGTGAAGAGCCTTAAAAGGAACATTAGAGACTCAATAACAACTCTGGTTGAGCAGTTGAGAGGAGCCGCTTTGGCGTTTAATGTAACGTCCTCGACAGCACCGTTCAAAGGAGCCTATGCAAAGGTAGCCGATGACAGCTCGCCAATAGCAATTAGCCCACGATAGCCGCTTGACTGCTCTCACTAACACGCTATGCTAGATCCTCAAACGCTACAGTATGTCACTAGCATACGCTAATCCACACACACACACACACACACACCCTAGCTCCAGTCTTTATGAGTCTACTCTTTATCGAATCTTAATTTATTCACATTTTCCCCAATAATTGAACATCATTTTTTTATATTCAACACCACTCATGCCACTCAATTATTGCAACAGCAACAAAATGTACAGTACTATGTGAGGAGCAAGCAGGGAGGGAGTGATGCATATCCAATTCTAATAAACACAATACAATCTATTGCTCCTTTTGCATTGTGGATCGTGCGCACACATTCACACACACACACACAAACACACACACACACACACACGTTACTGGTAAACACACCACAAGCTTGGGGCCACTGAAACAACAAAGAAACGGCGATAGCAGAGTGGACTAAGTGGATTAGAACACAATAGAGAGCGGGCTGGGCCCTGTGGTGTTTCTCAGAGAGAGAGAGAGAGAGAGCTCGTGGAGGATAGGGGAGAGAGATTAGGGGCCTGGGCTTACTCATGGTGTCCAGGGAACACTGGCGAAGGAGCCCTCGGTTAGCCGTGGTCACCATGACATTATGGCAGCCGGCGTGCTCCGGCAGCATCACGTCCTTCATATCTAATTTATTATCAGCAGACAACAAAAGAAAAGTTAGATGAGTTTGAAAGTTTAATTTGTGGCGTCGTCGTCGACTCCAGGCAGGAGACACACACACAGATTGAGGGAGAATAACACAAATGCTGGACCTACCCTTGGTCCCGCCTGTATCTTCTAGATGGGGCATAAACTCCTTTAAATAAAAAAAATACAAACAAAAGAACCAGGGAAATCAGTTAATTGGCACAGAAGAACCGGCTTTAAAAGATTCTGTTTAATTCAGTTTTAATGCAGCCTTCTAACACACATGCATTTTGTTTCACTCATGAGATCACAGTGTGTGTCTACAGAGAAGGTGACCCTCCACGGCGGTCTTCTCTGACACATTTTCGGCCTTTGTTCGCCGAGCATCCCACCACGGGGGGGGGGGGGGGGAAGGGGGGCAGTGGATCGGACCGTACCATACGATACATTAGGGGGGCTGCTCACCGACACCTGGTTGAGGCCAAACAGGGAGTGCTGGGAGCTGCAGCGCACCGGCGGCGTCGAGTTGACCTTCCGGAAGACCGTCATCTCCACGCCGGCGTGGCTGTCCCTGGGGAGGAAAGAAAAAAGAAAGAAAGATCACTTTATTAGTTCACACTTATGGTCACAAACACACACGCATGCAGGGAGGGTGACCCGCGGAAATTTAGTCTCTGCATTTGACCCATCCTGTGTTATGCTTCCCCTCCAGGGGCAGCCAGGAGCAGTGGGCAGCCCTTTTACGGCGCCCGGGGACCAGCAGCTCCAGGTCTTGCGCCCACGTCTTTGGTCAGGGACAGGACAGGAGAAGCGATCTTCACATGTTTTTAGTTGGGGTTCTTACTGTGGAAGGAGACCCCGCGGAGCACGGGGAGAACATGCAAACTCCACACAGAAAGGCCGGGAGATCACCCACCTGGGCACCCCACAGTCAATAGCACCCCAGGCGGGAATCGATCCCAGAACCTTCTTGCTGTGAGGCAGCAGTGCGCCACCGTGCACCTCAAGACGGTCACACAGCGCAAGGGTCACACCCAACTCACTTCACGTTTTTTTCTTTGACGGCTTTTAGCTTGACATTAGACTACCATTACATTTACATTTAGGGCATTTGGTAGGGGTGTGCATCTCTCCAAAAAAGACGATCCGATACGTATCTAGATACATGGGGTACGATACGATTCAGGGACGATACATTTTTAAAATGGAACGATTCGGTTCGATTCGATTCAGTAGGAGTCAATACGATTCAATACGATTTGATGGGATATGATACAATCTGATAGAGTTCCTTGTTTCAAGTAGACAATCATTTTACATTATGAATTAACATAAGTCAATACTATAAATGTGGCATTGCTTACCTTCAAATAGATTTATCAAAGACCAGGGAAGTATTTTGTCACTTTTGACATGTGAATTCAGAAACATGTCATGTTTATGAGTGTAATATATTGCATTTTAAGAACTTTACAATGGCCCTCTGACAATAAAACAAACTATTCAATTTCACTGTTGGCACAAATTAGAGCCAAAGTTCTGGAGAGGTCTGTGTAGACTCAGATCAGGGAACAATGAACTACGGAGGTAGAAAATTATAACAATTTCAAGACATCCCTTGTGCACATTTTTTTGCAAACAGAACAAAGTGGCAAACTGTAAGCACTCTTCTAGAATATCAGTCTTTTAAAGTGTTGTTTTGCAATGTAACATGCGTTCACGTTGTGAATCGTATCGGACATTTTTTGTCTTTCCCTCGCAAACAGATCGCTATCTAACGTTACTATGACAAGTCTCGCGAGAGTTTAATATATGAGAGAGAGAGAGCAGTAGACAAAGATGCATAGAAAGATTGCGAGAGAGAGAGCGAGCGAGAGCGAGAGAGAGAGAGATGCAGACACTGAGCAGACGGAGGACTCAGCAGCACAGCAACAACATAAAACCGATTCATAACTTTGTGATCGGGCCATCGGCCGGTTCATGCTATGTTTAGACCGATCCAGGGGTCCGTGTACTCGCATCTTTTAAATCAAAACCGATTTTCCGATTCAAATCGGTTATTTGATACACCCCTAGCATTTGGCATTTGACACTTTTGTCCAAAGCGACTTAAGTGACAATAGTAAATTTGTCGAGTGAAACGTATATCGCTGGTGGTGTGGAAAGATTTGAATAAAACAAGTTTCATGCACTCATAATTGCTAGGTTAAAGCCTTGCTGGTTAACAGCAATATAGCTAGGACAAGATGATAGCTTGGATAAGAACAGCAAGATAGCTAGGACTACACTCGAGTACCAAGTACTATTTTCAAGTACCACTACCAGTATGGACATTCAAGTCAGTGCTAAGGATCCAAAAGGGGATGGGATTCAAACCCTGGTTGGATAGGTGGGAGTGGGTTTGGGAGAAGAGGGTGGGGGGGGGGGCAGGGTAAGGAGGGAAGCTATGCAGAGTCCAGGTGAGCCAGGAAGTATAACGATATATACAGTATATATATATATATTACCCCTTGCGCACTTTTGAGCTTCAATTTAGGATGCAATCCTTGAAAGATACCATCTTTTATGCACTTCACTACCCTTGAGTTCTGCCCTTCACATTTACCCCACCCCACCTCCCCCTCCTTCATCTTATTTTTGTTCTTGTCTCACCTGTGCTGGTTCCCGTCGTGGGCACCCGACCCCTCGTCGCCCTCCTCCAGGCGTGGGGCGTCGGCAGAGAGTGAAGCCTGCTTCTTCTCGATGATCTCGCCCAGGTCGAACATGCTGTGCAGCCGGAAGTTCACCACCTTGACGGCAGTGAAGAAGACGGCCACCACGGCACAGTAGATGCCCGCCACCAGCAGGCTGGGCGGGAGAGCCTGCGGGGTGGACGGGTAATTATGATCGGATTCACTTTGGATCGCGACACACAGGTATAATATAGTCACTCACCGACGGCGGTGTCAAGGTAACAACCAACACGTCAGGAGCAGTTAGGGTTAGGTGGCCGTCTTGCTCAGGGACACCTCAACACTTAGCAAGACAGAGCCCGGCGATCGAACCAGCAACCTTCCTGTTACCAGACAACCGCTCTTACCTCCTGAGCTACTGCCACCCTATATGTATGCAATAGTGATAATAATAATTCCAGAAACTGCCATTGATCCATAAACTAGACACATTTTCAGGTTTCCGAAAATAGGCCTGAGGAAAAAACTAAAAAAACATGCTGCATGTAGTTTAAATATCTACAAAAAAATTGTTTTAAATAAACACCACTTGTAAGATTGGAACATTTGCCTGCAGCAATTTCCTCCTCGTTGTGTAAGTTTCCAAGCCATACCTCATACCTCAGGCCTAAAAGATCACTCACACTGTATATTCCATATATGTATATATCCACTCACAGACATGTCCTATATAAATTGTGATTTGCTTTTTAATAGCCTAGATCAGACCTTATTAACCCAAGACAGGACATTTGGGCGTTGGGAACAGCGCAACCTTTTCCCAGACAAAAATGCATTTGATCTTTGTTCGTTCAGCATTCCAGTCTATGCATGTGGTGACTAAAACATCAGACATCCTGTTTGGCAGGAGTTTTCAGCGGGTCCAGTACAGTAACCGTAATAAACACCTACAACATGTCTGTGTTTTAGGGATTGTCTAATCTCGGCTCCAAAAGTTTGACGATGCTACAGCCAAACATTTGGGAAGAGACTACACAGATCCTGAAGTGTGAGGGGGGGTGTTGTTACGCAGGGTGTCCTGTTTTGAGATCTTCGCTTGGACTCAAACTCATTTGAGAGTGGCAATTTGGGAGGTTTCACAAAACGATTTTAACAAAGTTAGACATCCAATACGATGAGCTGTGGCACCGCTATGGCTGGCAGTGCCGTAGAAGGGTCTTGCAATTGGTGCACACACCGCCTTGGCATCGTCGCTACGGGTTCTGTTAACCCTTCTAAAGTCTTTAGAAAAATATAAGCCATGACATCATAAATCATTTGAGTTTTTTACACCCTTCCTATCGATGGTTATCACGTTCGTTGTGGTCCTGCACCCAGGAACGTGATCGGACAAACACATTAAACAGAGAAACCGAAACTCCCCATTCACACAGATTTGAACTCGTCTGACTGGGAATTGTGTAATCTACAGTGTAACCCACAGGTGACTGAAACCAACTCATTCATATGAATGAGGTTGTCAGGTTAGCCTAGTGGTTTGGATGCTCAATGTCCAGCTAATTGGCCCTGGGTTCGATTCCCAGTGTCAACAGCCTGCCTCCTTGAGCAAGAGGTCTAACCACAAGCAAGCAGGCGAGTCAGGGGCTGTTCCACTGTAACTATTCCGGGAGGGTCTGCATATTTCACATGACAGTTTGTGTATTTGTGTAGATTAGCCACCCCGCGGGCTCACAATGAAAGGATGCTCACCATATACAACAGGAAGGGGAAGGCCAGTAGGAATATCCAGAGGTAGAGGTGGAAACAGTTGGAGAACGTGCTCTGGTGTGGGTCCACATACCAGCCCCCCGTCAGGGAGGCCCAGACCCCCTGCCGCAGTATCTGAAGAGCCTGAGAGCCCATGTCCGCGTCCAGGTTGGGGGTCAGCGGCGGCGGCGGGGGGGCTCCCTTTGAAGCCGCGGCCCGGGATGCGGTGCAGCGGTCGCAGCCACAGAGACTTGCGTCTACAGTGGTAGTTCCATTGGGGATGGCAACTGAACAAAGATTGGTTCATCAAGAACTGCTAGTCCCAGGCCTGGCTCCTGTGTTCCTTACATTGGGTTAGGAGTCCTCACATGCTCTGGTGTTGGAATCCACTCAGTGGCAACACCTACACCGCTGTTGCTGCTCTGTATCCGTATCCCTGTCCTTGTCAGGTGTCCAGGAAATTGACTTTTTGGCACATTGGCAACCCAATGAATGCAAACACAAACATTCATCTGCAACACAGGAACAACATAATATCAGAACAGCTGAGTCATTAGTACTGATGCAATGGCAGCCTAACTCAGTTAAAACATACACAAGTGTTGAACAACTTGAAAAGGTATGTGCCCAAACACATGTTAGAACACACGTAATTGGGTGCCTACATTCCCCATTCGTTGCAGATTGCCCAGGCTTTTAAATAAGCAGACGACCACACACACACACACACACGCACAGATGCATTCAGTTCGATTCAAATAATTTCCAAACGCTATAAGCATCCATCCATCCATCCATATGTAACGTTAAGCATCAATTGACAATATTGCAGTCATTTTCTTTTTTACCAGCGAGCTAAAACGCTGGAGTACAAGAGGCCACTGTTAGCCACTGTGGCCACTTAGCATTACATTCAACATGAAACCGAAAACCACAACATCCCAATCAACGAATAGATCAGCAGAGAGGAGCTGTTGTAGCGGCGGCAGCAGCAGCAGCGTAGTCTAGTTTGGCTTTCATTTCCACCAGGGGAATACGGTCTGTCAATGGGGAATCCGATCAATACTTCCCCAACTTTAGGCTAAGACCAAAGAAAGTTAGCTGCTTCGGACCCAAGGCACCGCACCTGACGCTGGGGCTCGATTCTGCCAGAGGAGCCCCCAACAATCACAACACAACACAACACAACCCACACCCACCCACAACACCCACCCCATTTTAAGTTGGGTGATCGGGGGCGCTAAGGTGTGAGAAATGTCAGAATGTCAGAATGTCAAAATGTTGAGCGTAGCCTCGCCTTCCCCCGCGAACACGGCGAGACGAGCCGACCTAGAGGCGCTCGTCGCCGGCTACCGCTAGGCCGTGTATCCGCTAATAATAGCGTTAGCTGCTGGCTGTCAGCTGAGACACAGTCCGCACAGTACAGCAACCTGGCGGTACTCACCTCGAGTAACGCACATTGCCCCCCCACCCCCTCCCACCTCCCCAGCGGCTTTCTTTTTTAATAAATCACACGCAGACACAACAGTTGCGCGGTTATAAATCGCTAGTTGAGGTCCTACTCGGCTCACTGTGTACTACCGGTGCGTTCCAGTTGTACTCGGAAGTCAGAATTTCCCCCCACTTCACAGCAAGTCGGAATTTTTAACGGGGGGAACCGCCTGACGCTAGAAACGACCCAGTCACACCCGGGTTGACTGAAGTCGGGTACGGGTGAGGTTCTCCACGATTGTCCCGAGTTTGGGATTCCGACTTCAGCGAAACATCCCACAACTGGGAAGTCTAAAAAGTCCGACTTCGGAGTACAACTGGAACGCACCGTATGCGATCGTCCTCGTAAAGCTAGCGCACTAGCATGGCTTACTAGCATTGCTGTCGGTTGCGTTTCATCTTCCTTCCGCAGTCAGTCAGTCAGCCAGTCAGTCATTCAGTCCTTTCGACCCCAGACGTCGCGTTTCCATGTCAGAAGGGCTGTAGAATAGGCCGGCGCTCCGGGCAGCCGGTGGTCCATTACCAACGCCGGAGGAGTAAAGTTATCCCCGCTTGACTACTACTAGCGTTAGCCGTGAGCTAACTTATCATTGTTTTCTGTGGCCAAATAAAAGTGTGTCAACCTCTTCACACACGCCGGCCACCGCGGAGCCCCTTCCGTCATGAGCTCTGAGGTTTTGTGGCGAAATATGTTTCCTCTCATGTGCGTTTATGAGAGGAAGTCAGTGGCTATGTTTAAAAACAGCTAGCCCCCATAGATAGATAGATAGCATTTGGCTAACTAGTTTACACACACACACACGAGCGAGATTCCCATGGAGCTGATTGGCTGACTGTCACACGCGTCACAGCGGAGTCAGTGAACAGACTGGACCCATTTCCTCAGGGTTTTGGATCAAGTGTATAATTTATTAGGCTATTATACATTTTTTGTATATTATTATATATATTTTTATTTTTGCAATTAGATATATAATTTTTTATTTGTATTATTCTACTGTTTATTTCTCTATTGTTTTATTCTATTGCTATGCAAACTGGCACAAGAATTTCCTTCAGGATCAATAAAGTTCTCTATCTTATCTTATCTTATCTTATTATATGCTGCTCAAAATGAAATGAAGATGACCTCTACCGCAAGCTTAGACCAGCAATTGGACTGAATGCTGAATTGACCATGCTATATTACCTCCCATCATTATGTGCAATATTCTTCATATCATGTGCAATACTACCTCTCACCATTACTATCACTACCCTTCAATTATTACCTTTCATCAACAGCAATATTTCTCATGTGCAATACTGCTTCTCACTACTACTTCCCAATACCATTGCTAACTTGTTTTGCTGACTGAATATCTTACCTATATTTTTATATTTTTACATTTTATATTTTATTCTATTGCGATGCAACCTGCCACAAGAATTTCCTTCGGGATCAATAAAGATTTATCTTATCATATTATCTTATCTTAAATAAATTATTAAAATGAAGCATCAAGTAATTTACTTATTCAGTAGATGCTTTTACCCCAAGCGATTTGCATGGGCATGTTTTAAGATGAAGTCATTAAAGAGCAAGGGCAGGGTGGTGGTGGGGGGTCTCATACATATATTATCTTATATTTATTATCACAGCTGTATTACACTTCAATTATGGCAAATAGTTTTTACCGTCTGAATACCTTATCTTCCCTATATATTTGTTATATTTCACCTCTATTTTTATTCTACTAGGACTGTACATTTGTAAATCTGTTAATTTCTTTTTATTTTTATTATTCTGTTGATTTCTCTATTGTTTATTGTATTGCTATGCAACCTGGCACAAGAATTTCTTTCGGGATTAATAAAGTTCTATCTTATCTTATCTTATATATGCAGACATTGGGATTCGAACCCAGAAACGACTGGGTTGTTTCGACTGAGAGTCCAACACCCCAAGGAATAGTTGACCCCTGCTGTGCATCCTCCTTATCTTTCATAATAGATTATATTCCCACACATGGAGCGTGAGATGGTCCTGATGCTCAATTTCTGCTTCTTAATTCCATGGCTGTTATCTAAATCCTGCATTGAAATTGAGATCAGTCTGGTGATATTCAGTGAGACAGTTTCGATTGAAGTCGTCATTCATGAATCCCATTATGAATAAAATATGTCTTCTACCAAAGAAGACATATTTTCACAGTTACCTGAAAATGCGGGTTGAGTAAATGTAATGTAATGAAAGGCGAGAGGAAGATAAATAGTAATCAAGCCTTTTAATTTGCCAATTTTCTTGCACTTTTCTTCATTGCCATGCGGCCAATTGCATCTTAGGAGTAGTTCTACGGCTGTATTTCTAGATGAAATAATTGTATTCCTTACCATGTATCTCAGGCAGTATAGAATATGAAGTCACTCAGTTATAATGATAAATTCTGGATGGACACATCTTCTGGTGATGTCACCTCACCTCTAGAATGTGTGTAGGATGCCCCTATGTCTTCTCTTATATAGCGATTTTATCCAAAGCAGTTACCTGACCCATTCATACACACGACGGCGGTGCCAACCATGTAGGATAACAACCAACAAATCAGGAGCAGGTAGGTTTAGGTGTCTTGCTCAGGGACACCTTGACACTTCGCTATAGGCAGAGCCCGGGGATCAAACCAGCAAACTTCCGGTGGCCAGACAACCCCTGAGCTACTGCCGCTCCATTGTGCTAACCCTATATTAAAGGAGGCACAGCTCTCCTGCGTTCCTTCTCATGGTTTCTTCCCTTGGATTAGGGGAGTCTTTCCTTGCCATTTAGAGGGCTGTAAATGGTAAGGGTGGTGTTGTGGTGTAACATGGGGCCTGTGAAGCCCTTAGAGACTGTAACTGTGATTAAGGGCTCTACAAATAAAATTGACTTGACCTGTGTGTGTGTGTAGGCCTATGTGTATGTGTGTGCGATCTTCCAATAATCTCAGAATTAACCACTCGACTGCTTCCTCGGTGTGGCGCCAATCACTCCCACACACATGTGAGGGAGTGAGCGTTATTTTATATTATAGCATCAATGAGCAATAAGACCCAGAAGTCGTGCGCATGTGTGAGCGAACAAGCCAGACAGCAGGATAGCGTCTGTGGTTGCTTCCTCAGGGTCTGATGTTTGATCCCCGACGTGAAGGCTGCAGCCCACCTGTCAGCGTCCTCCAGCGAGACGCCTCAACCCTACAAGCTGCTAAATTACCTCCATCTGTATTCACCGTCAGTCCATTTGGATAAAAGTGTCGGCGAAATGGCAAAATTATAGTAAACATTAACAGTGCGATTGCAAGAAAAGAGCGAGAGACATTTGATATATTCAGAATTAAGCCACTATATTACCCACTGTGATATATGATATCATATTTTGTTCATCTTCCAACGTTGAGAAGGGAATTCAGTAGAATTAATGGTCACAAAGATTGCCATCACAAGTTCAAATTATGAGTATGTGGGGTTATTCTGCAAGGATGTGGCATGATGGCATCATTAAGTATAACAAATATATCAATAATAGTTAATAATAAACTGGATATTGGAGCCCATTTCCAAACCGAAATAACAATGTGTCATGTAAAAAGCAATAAAGAGAGCATTCACCAGAAGAACCGTTTCAATATTCTATTGTATTCTATGACGGCCTTTCTTCCATTTTCCCCTTTAAAACGTCATGAATGACTGAGACTGAAAGTGAGAGTGTAAGGTATTACATCAGCAAGTGATTTAAAATGAAAGCATGTTAATCCAGATGACACAACCAGTGCCACAACCACAACTGTTCTCACCAAGCTCATTCGTCAAACTGTATAAAAGTATATTTCCCGAGTCAAACTACTGTATATAAAACAGCATTTAGCCAAAAATGTAACTGAATGTTTGCATTCAGACTTTATTTGTCAAATTAGTTACCTGGTGTTTGTGTCGTTTTTTAGCTGAGCTTCTCCTCATGATTGGTTCATTAAAGAGCGATCCAGCCTTTGCCTCGCCTTTAAAGTCTGTCACTTGTTCAGCTGTGCGATGCATAAATAGTGCTGTTCTGCATTAACGTCTGACTTGTGCGGACGCATTAAAAACACCTCAAACTGAATTGAAAATGTTCTTATGAAAAACATAATTTCCCCAAAATAACTCAATTCATTAAAAGTATGTCAAGTGCGATGTCACACTGAAATGAGATGAAACACTACACAACACAAGTGTGTACAAAGTATATAATCAAGTGTATTGTCCTTTTGAACCATGTTCTGTACACATATTAAGATCCATTTCACAGGAACACTATACAATAGCAATGGATAAGGAATGAAATAACTTCTGAGCACAGAGACGCCCATGTTAAATGGCACTTTCATGAAAAAAACAAAACAGAACAGAAACAGAATGAGTAGGTCACAGACATCATCGGACAGTGGAGTTTATGTATAAGACCTGCTTGGGGACATTAGCAAAGGGCACAAAGAATGGCGGCTTGTAAACAAAACGAAAAACAGGTCATCTTGAATCCGCCACGAGAATACGAACTGAAGTATTTGCAGCTATCAGAGTGAAGTGTGCTTCTCTCCTTGAGTTCAGTAAAAGGCAATCAAAAATGAATGTGCTGAGAGAGAGGGGGGGGGGGGTGGGGTGGTAGGGGCGGGGGGGGGGGGGTGGCGACGAGATACAACAGCGAAATATAAGAGAAATATCAATACGTTTCACAAACTTCATTATTCATCTCACACAATTGTCTCTTGTCTCGTAAAAAAACTAAACAAAACAAAAAACACGTTTGGCTGCTTTACAAGGAATATCAATGTCTCGACGATATGTTTTACGTTAACTGTGTGCTTTAGCATTATTCCCCTGGGACACGTTTTTTTTCTTCGAGAAAGAAAAAAAAAAAAGATAAGACTGAGACTCTCGCAATTCTCCTCGGCGTCGGATGCCATCTTGTCGTACGCGGAGACAGAAACGGCGGGGGAAGTTGACCTTGTTGATGAATGACGTGGTGCACTCCACACCGGGAGGGGGGGGGTGGGGGGGGGGGGGTTGGGGGTTGGGGGGGTCCCGCAGCGTTTCCGACGGCAGAGTTTCAACACTGACAACCGACGAGATATATGGACGGAACATTTAGTCACACACATAAGAGTCTCGTTAAGTGTATTGTCCTGTATTGTCTGTTAAAAAAAGGGGGACCCCTCCCCTGTTCACGTGACACACGTCTGCACACTCCGGGGGGGTGTCGTATCGGACTGTAACATCCACGCGTTGCAACGAAGACCCCTCCCCCTTATAGCAGCGACAAGATGGTGGACGTTATCGGTGGACATGGAGGATTTTGTTTTTTACGATGGCACCTTGATTTGTAATGGCGGGGGGAAAGTAAAAATGGATGACTTTGGTTATGACTCATCCGGTTATACAGTTCATTACGTGGAGTACGTAGAATCCTTTGTTAAGAGCCTATTTTAAGTCCTTTTCCGTGTTTCGGCGGGAACAGATATACATCATGCTTTTAAATATGATAAATGGCGCTGGCAAACACAAACCCCATGACGTCGGAAGACTTTTAAAATTTCAAAAACCGTGTTGCAGTGGAGGCCCAGCCAGACAACTTATCAATAATAATAATAATCATACTATCCACGGACGGGTTCAGTTAAGAGTTTCCTCCCGGGGGCAAAGGTCAGCGTCGATTTTCCCGCTAGTCTACCAAATATTACTCAATAACCGACCACCTTGAGTTCCCTCACACCGCACATGACACACACACACACACACAGATCTTTTCATCTGGGGAACGGGGCGTAGGAAAATATAAAAGAAATGTCCCAACAGACCGACATGTAGAGGTTCCCAGCATGTGCCTTACCTAACCGTACATCCTTGCTATGTACAAAGCCAAAAAATGGATGCTCACTCTAACTTAGTAATTACACCGAGAAACAATATGACAATCGATAAATGGCGCTGGCAGGATGAGCGCGAGAGTGGAGGAGGTCAGAACAGAGACGTGAGTCAGACGGTCGCTTGTTTTGCTTTTGTACCAACGTCTAGAACCAGAACCAGAACCAGAACCAAGGCGTTCAGATGCTGTTTGTATCCTAGTGTGAACAGAACCGCTGTGTCACTGCTCTCAACATCTCTGCGTCATCTTTACGTCTTTCTGAAAACTGATGGCGCAGGGAGGAGGGGTTGGCGGGGCGGGGGGGGGGGTGGGCAGGGGGTTAGGGTGGGGCGGGGCGGGGGGGAGTGGGATATGAAAACGTCAATCCATCCTCTTAGTGTCCATCCACATCTCCTCTTCCTCCTCCTTCCGTCCTCCTCCTCCTCCTCACACGTAGTACTCTTTGTCCTTGTTCTTCTTGCCCTTGCCGGTCGCCTTGGCGCACGCCCCGGGCCCGCCCGCCGCCGCCGCCCCCGCCCCCGCCGCCGCCGCCGGGCCGACCGCCTTGTCCTTCCCGGCGCTCCCGCTGCCCTCCAGGCCGGAGCCGTTGGCGTAGCCGTGGCCCTGCTCGCCGCCCTGGTAGGAGCCCTCGTCGCGGTTGCGGTACTTGTACATGGCGTAGAGCAGGATGAGGATGCAGAGGGCGGCGGCGGCCACGATGCCCACCACCATGCCCGTGGTGCTGCTGGACTCCCTGATCACCTCCACGGCACCGGGCCGGCCCTTCTCGTCCTCCGGGCCCGTGGGCGCGGCTGTGGGCACATGGGGAAAATTGGGGGGGTAGGTTAGTCCCGGGGTGTTTCGGGAGGAGGGGGGCGCGGGCGGCAGGAGCACCTGGTCTCGGGTGTTCATTTTGCCCGCGGGGATGTGTCGCTGCGGCTGGTCGGGGCGGGCGGTGGGAGCGCGGGAAGGGTGGTGGGGGCGGGGTTTCTTGCCGGCCCCGCCCTCGCCCCCCCCGCCACCGCCACCGGCACCAGCGGCGGCGGGGGGCGGGGGAGGCAGGACGGTCCTGTCGGTGACCAACGGGGAGTTGTTGGCGTTGCCGTAGAAGTCCTCGTCGTCCGACTCCGTCATCTCGCCGGAGCCGAAGGCCGACACCTCCACGGGGTCACCGCAGTCCTCCTGGTCGGGGGGGCAGGAGGAGGGATGGGGGGGCAGCATCAGGGACTCTTTGGTGGTGTCGAGCGGGGACAGCAGGGTGGGGGGAGGGGGGATGGCGGGGAAGCGGGTGGCGATGGAGGGGGGCTCGAGGGAGTCCACGGTTACTATGGGCAACACTAGTTCCCCTCCTAGGAAGGAAACACAGCAAAGACGGGACAGGACCCGCGTTAGAGACTTCATAAACTCCCCGGGTCCAACAACAAGAGCCGGACTCCTCCCAGGACAGAGGCTGGTCCCAGAGGCTGCTGCGAAATCAGGCTTCAGACATAAGGTTCCCTGAGATGCTCACGTTTTGCAGAGTTTAAACATCGCTGGTTTGATCCCAACTTGCCTCGTACATGGAAATTAATTAAAGCGCCACAACATCAACATTATCCTCTGACTGCGTTTGCTCAAAATGTATGCTTTTTAACATTTAGTTTGACACAAAATGTGTGGGAGTTACAGTAGCAATTAATATTATTATTATTATTATTTAGATGGAAGAGTGAAGATTTATACATTACCACGTTGTAATATATCAGTTTGGCACATTAAGAACTCAATTTGCCAAACGAGCGAGGCATCTGCATGACGGCTATTAGGAATACGTTAGCAATTTATGATCACAAGTTCACATCTCCTCAGAATAAAATTATTGTTTTGAAAGACTTAGTCTGGAGACCATTTCTAAACAAAACAATGTATTGATTTACCAAATGCAATTAATTCTTCAAATGTTTATTTATTTGTGAATAAACTGCCTGTCAGTAGTTACTGTAAGATTGTATTGGCTACCTTTTGTGTAGAAATACTGGTATGCAGTACAGGTACAGTGAAATGTCTGTTATTATTATTATAAACAACCCTAGAGGTTCTAGATTATCTGATATGTTAACATAATCTGTTATGTACATGCATACCTACACAATATTACGTAAGACCAATCCAACCACAACTGGGGAATAATAATAACATAAAACATTGTACAGTTTAATTTATAAAATAAAACGGAAAGGTTAATCCACAAAAACCACCAATTTTGTTTGTTTTACAAAATAACAAGTACATGAGCAGATAAGGCTTGCAGACTTCTTTTAAATCTCTTCTGAAAACCAATTTTTACTGACTTGCTTTTCTGTGATGTCGTCTTTTTATTGCTTTTATTCATTCATACATTCATCTATTTTTATTGTATTTTATTAATTTTTCATGTTTTCTTTATTTTTTATTGTCTTCTTGTTCCAAGTTTATCTGAATTTGACCATGATCTTGTCTTACTTTTGTTTGGCCTTTCTGCTTTCTGTTGTTATATTCTATTCTGAATAACCTGATTTTGCTTGGTGAACTCTTTATTTTTGCTATATAAATAAAGTTCTTCTTATTATTATTAGTTAATCTATGTATTGGTTCCGCGGGGACCCAGACCCACCTGTTCCTGGCTCACACTCCTCCAGGTCCTCGTCATCACTGGGACACTCGGCCGACGCCACCAGGATGTCGTCTGAGTTCTGGGGCTGGGGGACCGGAGACACGACGTCAATCTTCATCCACCCATCCATCCATCCATCCATCCATCCATCCATCCATCCATTCATTCATCCATCCATTCACAAAGGCTTCCACACTTCCACACATTTTGAATAATCACTTTGAGGCACTTCTGCATATCCTG
This sequence comes from Coryphaenoides rupestris, assembly GCA_002895965.2. Lineage (NCBI taxonomy): Eukaryota > Metazoa > Chordata > Actinopteri > Gadiformes > Macrouridae > Coryphaenoides > Coryphaenoides rupestris. The sequence goes on along the minus strand of PIJE02000925.1, from coordinate 105,602 downwards.
CATTCTCTTTATACATACACATACATACATATACTGTATCTTGGCCTTGTTGGAGGATCCAAAGAAGATTTAAGTTGCATTCTGTCCCCCTCGCCTTTCCTCACACCTTTTTGAATACCTGAGATTGTTATGCCGTAACCCTGGTTCTGTCTGCTTTATTCCCATTGGTCAACACACTACACTGTCTCGCTAGGCCAGGCTGCCGCAATATATACTGTATAGCTGTGTATTCCACTCAGGATCTCTATTTTAGCATTTTTTATCTTGTGATGTGCAAGGTTTCTATCTACTTTTCTGCACATTGGATTTCTCTCTTGGGAACAGCCTTCTCCTATCTTGTCCCTGCTTGACTAGAATTCACAATAATGATGGATATGTGTGATGTGACAGACATGCTTTATTCTCTATTAACCGTAGTATCCGTGGCAATACGTCAGCTTTCATTCAATAAAATGGACGCCTCAGAAATAGAAGGTTAGGTAAAATGGAGTTCACCTAAAAGGTTGAGTGGGCAATAAAACGCACAAATATTATTGCACTTCTTTGAAGACTATGACTATATATCGGTATTTGACCAGTGGGGTTGGAATACAGGTCCACAGACGTATACAAGTACCCACAAGTACTAGATGAGGATATTAATCGATTTATACAACTGTTAGGCTTTATGATCTGAGTAATAGCAGGTGGGGATAGAGCACACACTTTAATGTGTTCATTCTAATAATAATAATAATACTAATAATAGTAATTGTATCCACCATTGGCGTTCTCCCAACTCGCAAACATTAAAAAAGCTACCAGGAGCCATTATAAGGAGTAAATAATTGGAGAGACTATTATTCAGACTTTAAACTTACAGGATTTTGATGAGTCTAACACAAAAAGAAACCCCATGCATGCAATTTTGAATGCCCATGTGGATCCCACCTTTTCTCTTTGGTAGTAATATGTTTCAAAAGTTCCTTTGTAATCAAATAACACAAGTGTTCAGTCAGCACGTTGTATTAATTCAATTTCCAGATTTTTTTTTTTAACTGCTGTTAGAAATTATGCAAAAGGTGGCAGGATATGTTTTTATTCTGTGAGTGAGTGTGGACATGAGTTCAATGAAAAGGTCTAATTATTGTTGGCTGAAAACATTTATGAGTCCTTAATTCTGACTGTATTGTCAAAATGTGAAAAAAAACCCTGTTATCCTCAATTAAGGGCGAAGAGAAAACATGAGTAGTAATCTTGAATGGCATTTAATAATAATAAATTGGGGGAGGCACCCGCGGGTTCGATTCCTGTCCGTGGTCCTCTGCTACATGTCTTTCCCCCTCTTCTACAACCCAATTTCCCGTCTATCTTTCACTGTTCTGTCCATAAAGGCACACAAACCCTAACAAAATATACTTAAATATACTTGCCACCAGGTGTGAGTGTGATTAGCCACTGCAAGCCTTTTCACAATGTGACTACCTTCTAGTGACATCACAAATGGGAATGTGCACCCAGATGTATGGTTAGTCAGTCTACCAGCCTACCCAGTGGACTGCACCGACAGTTAAACTGATCTAGTCAGCATGCATCTAGGTGGCCATTCCCACTTGTGATGTCACCAGACGGTAGTCACATGGCATTATTGTGCAAAAACGGCTTGCAATGGCTAATCACACTCACACCTGGTGGCATAATATGTCCCCTTTAAATAATAATGAATGAAGTAATACTGTGCATAACAATGTGTGTTTCTGTAATTTGCTGCTCGAATCAAAAGTCTTGAATCTTGAATCTTGAATCTTATCTCATGTTATCTTGCTCTAGGATTGGTAGGACCTTTGTGTTACACAGAAGCCAGAACATTTCATCTGGTAATTCAAACTCCCGAACCACTCCTACGACTGTCCTGGTCGTGAACGATCCCTTAAAAGGGGAACTTTGCCGATTTTCAACCAGCTTTGTATCACTTCAATGTGGGCAGCGTATGCAAATAACCGATGTTCCCTGCTGGGAGTTGTGGATGTATTGTACCTTGTGGGCCGGTAAATTTCCACTCTGCCGTGTACTCGGCCTACGTGGCTTTTTAGCTCAGGAGGTGAGAGCCAGTCTGGCAACAGGAAGGTCGCTGGTTCGATCCCTGCGTTCTGCCTGGCTAAGGGTCGAGGTGTCCCTGAGGTTGTTACCTTGTTGGTTGTTACCTTGCATGGTTGGCACCGCCGTCGGTGTATGAATGGGTGAATGTGAGGCAATACTGTGAAGCGTTTTGGATAAAAGCGCTGTATAAATGCAATCCGTTATCCGTTACTCCCTCCCCCACGTACCTTGGAGATGCTCTCCCGCAGGCTGGGCGAGCGCTGGCGTCGGGTGGTGGTGGTGGCCATGGTGGTGGTGGTCTCCATGATGGTGGTGGACATGTCGGACACGGCCACCGAGGGTGTCACCGACGTGGTGTCCGCGGTGACCGCCACCAGCGAGTCGCCCACCAGCCGCAGGTTGCCCTCGGCCTGCACGCTGGGGTCGCTCTCGGCCGCCAGCTTCAGCACCTGCAGGCCGTTGTAGTACAGGCCCGAGATCTGGCCCTGGAACGGGCGGCTGCGGTCGCTGCCGCCGATCTTGATGGCCGCCTGGCTGTTGAAGATGGTCAACTGTCTCCCTGCGGTCAGAACGGAGACAGAGAGAGAGAGAGAGAGAGAGAGAGAGAGAGGAAAGAGAGAGAAGGGGAGGAGAGAGAGGTAGAGAGGAGAGAGAGAGATAAGGAAAGAGAGAGAGAGGAGAGAGAGAGAGAGAAGGGAAGGACAGAGACCGAGAGAAGGAGAAGGAAAGAGAGCAAGAGATGGAGAGAGAGGGGAGAGAGAGAAAGGAGAAGGAGAAGGAGAGAGAGAAGAGAGAGAGAGAGAGGGAGAGAGAAGTAGAGAGAGGGAAGGAGAGAGAGGGGGATATAGATAGAGATGAGAGGAGAGAGAAGAGAGAGAGAGAGGAGAGACAGATAAGGAAAGAGAGAGTGAGGAAAGAGAGAAGGAGAGAGAGGAAGGAAAGAGAGAGAGAAGGAGAGAGGAGAGATAGACGGAGGAGGGCGAGAGATAGAGAGAGACGGAAAGAGAGAGAAAGAGGAGAGCGAGAGAAAGAGAAGGAGGGAGAGAGAGAGAAAAGAGAGATATAGATAAGGAAAGAGAGAGAGAGAAAGATAGAGAGAAGGAAAGAGTGAAAGGAAAGAGAGAGAAGGAAAGAGAGAGGAGGGAGAGAGAGAGAGTAGGAGAGAGAGAGCGGGGGGGGGTGGAGGTGGGTGGAGGCGGGCGGAGGAGAAGGAAGGGAATCGTATTTGATCGTAGGCATCGAGTCGTGAGCAAGAGTCTAGTGCACCGGGCACGGCTTGTATGGGTTTATGGTTCTATCTCTAGTTCTAGTTCTGGTTACTGCGGATGTACACGCTACTGACACGGTTAGGGGAGTTAGGGAAGTGTTTAGATCAGATCAGATCGGGGGGGGGGGGGGGGGGGAGAGGTTGCCAGGTTTCTTTATTTAGGCTCCTATTTACACATGTGATGTGGCTGTGAAAGTGATTTTAACCTCACGGCTATTTTCTCCTGCGGGGGAAACACACACACACACACACACACACACGCACACATCAACACACACACACACACACACACACACACACACACGCAGACAGAGACACACACGCAGATGTCTTCTCCGGCAAACTGAAATATCTCAACTCTAAAGCAGACGGCGGCGATGCAAGACGAGATCACTTGCGGAGAGGAGAGGAGAGGTGAGGGGAGGGGAGTGTATTTAAGAGGACAGGTTGACATGCAGCAGAAAAAACCTCCTACATACTGTAAGTCAGGCTGGAAGTAGAGGGGGTGTGCGTTTGGGGTTTAAATTTAAATGTTGGGGGTTTTTTTTCTTCCAAATTTAAAAATAAGGCAACTTTGCCGAGCGGCAGTGTTAGCCAGCTGTTTGTGCCGTTTGTAGGAAATGTTAGGGTACATAATTAGAGCCAGGAACTAATTACACACAATAATTAGACATGGGACAGGGGTAGGAGGGTTAGTCGGAGGTTATGTGGGTTTAGAGTAATTCCGTCTAATGTTAAGAGCTATCTATTAAAACAAGAAAAGGTGCAGTATAGCCAAAGACAGAAGGATGACAATAGTGATGGATAGCAAACCTCCCCACAGATTTGTTTCGGCATAGACTCGCATAGACTCAATTTAAAATAACTACTGCTTAACATTAAATGACCCCATCTGAATTTGCAGATATATTCGCCAAAATGAGCCACATTGAATCATAATGTATATATATATAGGATATGGTGTGATGTCACCCTTTTATTTTGGCACTGCATCTCTCCCAGGGAACAGGTTAGGTGAGTTATCGATTAAAGGATTAGTTCATTCTGTTTAGATAGGTTTTTTTTTCTTTTCTTTTTTTTTTTTTTACCTTTATCGAGTAGCCACTCGTCAACTACCCGACCGAGTCTGTATGGGATTCTTTGCCTAGCAATAGCCAGTCGTTCATTATCAAAGTTTCCTTGGAAGAATTTGGAGAGACAGATTAAAGGTTAAAGTCTGCAGGTTGAAACATCACAAGGTTAACAAACAACGTTAATCATAACTAGCAGGTTTAAACAAGTTGTCCATTTTAACCATCCCGGGAAAACCCCGGGTTAAAACAAACTTGTGCGTTATCTGTAATTGCATCTAGTTAGTGGAAAGTAACATTTGAACCATGGTTAAACTAGTTAGTCTAATGTTTAGGCTGTTTAGTATACGTTACTACACTAGTTAGCATCTATTTAGCGTTCATATTTTAGCAGTCTCAATGAAAAGTCATGAAAATCATCATCATCAACAAACAACAACAACAACAACAGATTAATACATTCAATTGCATGTAGAAAACGGCATCAACAATCACAAACATCTGCATACAGTTTCCATGTTACGTTAGAGAGATCTCAATCCTTACATTATACGTCAAGATATAGACAATGAGAAAAGACAACATTACAAATGGTAAAATTGAATGGTTTAAGCAATAGTTACTATGGTATAAATATCGTTTGTATGGGAGCACCATTAATGGTTTCTAAGTTCAGGGAAAAAGTCAAAATATGGTGAAATAAGTGTCCATACAATAATGCTGTATCGAAATAATAATAACCTAATAGCATACATTACGCTATGCATACATTGCATATTAAGATATTATATACGGTCCCACACTTGTGTTTACTAAGACACTCAAATAGAGTTCCTTTATGATGCTGTTTATCTATATGTTTGTTCACCAATAACAGCCCTGTTCACCTTTCAAAGCGCCCCTCACAGTGGGTAACAGTACAGAATGCTATCGCCCAGCAGTGGCCTCTGTTGCCAGTGGGTTCACAACAACAACAACAACAACAACAACAACAACACAACAACAGGCTTCCCTGGGCTCACTGGGAGAGCGGCGCGGAGGCAGCCCCCCGGGCCCCTCGGCTGAAAGGCCCGCCCGGCAGACGCCGCTACAGTAGCGGCCGTGCCCTGTGCTCTGGGTGTCCGGGTTGACCTTCAAGTCACATTTTACTTTATTTCCCAGACAATGCGCCGCCCGGATCATATTCTCCGGCGCTGCAGTCTATCGTCTCGAGTCAAAAAAACTCCCTCCCTCCACCTCCCCTCGGCACCTCGGCTCGATTGGCCCCCGCCCGGGAAAAGCGGCAACCCTATATAGATGTGTGTTAAAAACCCTACGTTTTCCTGGCGAGGTTGTGCGAGATTAGACACCGAACGTTGTGGTGGTCTCCGAATCTCTTTCTGTGGCAAAGTAAATTGCGACGACTCTCTTCTTTTATTCCCCCTGAAAGCCACGTGACAACGCGCTGACCTCCATAATATTTCTCCGTATTGTTCGACTGTATCGCTTGACATTTGTTTCCCCGCTCAAAAGGAACCAGATGTACTAGATTGTGTGATTGCTGTGTTGAATAAGACTCTCCCTCTCTCTCTCTCTCTCTCTCTCTCTCTCTGTGTCTCTCGGCCGGTCTTACCTGGCGGGTATCTCTCGATGACGGGCTGGTTGTCCACCTGGAGCGTGGCGTTGCCCCCGCTGCGGGTGAAGCGCACCACGTGGTACTTGCCGTCGTTCACCATCACCGCCGGCTCGTCGATGGTGATGTCATCCGTGCCCACGTTGAAGATCACGCCGATCTTCCCCTGGTCCTGAGCAGCAAATTAATAATAATAATAATAATAAAGAAGAAGAAGAAGAAGAACAAGAAGAATGTGTTTAATAATGTTTTTCATAATAAGAATTCAACACAGTTTAAAAACACAGTACTTTAAAGGGGGCATATTATGCCACCATTATCCATTGCAAGCCGTTTCACAATTGCCATGTGACTACCGTCTAGTGACATCACAAGTGGGAATGTCCACCTAGATGTATATGCTGACTAGATCAGTTTACCTGTCAGTACAGTCCACTGGGTAGGCTGGTAGACCGATTTAGTGATCATACATCTAGGTGGACATTCCCACTTGTGATGTCACTAGACAATGGCAATTGTGAAACGGCTTGCGATGTCTAATCACACTCACACCTGGTGGTATAATATGTCCCCTTTAACATGCAAAACCCTCGCATATAATAAACCCTCACCTAAAATATACACAAGAGCTCACTTTATTCCCACTTACACAAAAAAAGAAGACGCAACTCTTCAAGTTGCTCTTTTGTTCTTAACCGGTTGTAAATTATCTTCGTATTTTAACACGAGCCCGTCAAGACCGCTTCCCTGTTTCACAGTTGACGGACAATAACGTTGTCTCATCAAATTAAAAGATGCGCTGTGGTTGTGTTCACGTACGGCTACACAAGCACCAGGCGGTCGCGAAGATGACTCCCCCCCTGGGGTTCCTCACGTCCATCATCAAGATATTAAACCCATTATATTAAACACGGAAAAGACGCTACTTAACGTTTAAAGTATTTCATCAATTTAGCAGGTGCCTTTATCAAAAGAGACTCGACGGTGAACACTTTTTAGACATAAGATAAGATAAGATAGAATTGTATTGATCCTGAAGGAAATTCCTGTGCCAGGTTGCATAGCAATACAATATAACAATAGAGAAATAAACTGTAGAATATTACAAATTAAATAACAGATTTACAAATGTACAGTAAGTCTAAGTCCTATTCACATTCAGGAGCAGGTATATGGATTTAAGGGGGGGAGGTGTGGGCGGGGGGCCGAGCAGGGCAGTAGGGCACCTTGCTCAGGGATGCCTACGTGTTGGGTTGAGTCGGACATCTCCCCTCTGTATTGACTCGTATGAAGGTAGGTAGGATGGAGGGGGGAGGGGCTACCAGAGCGTGTGCACAACACAACAAGCGGCAGCTATGTCCTTTGTGACAGGAGGAGCCTGACTCTAACATGTCTCCGGGGAACGGGGAGGTGATGGGCGGTGGGCAGGCATTGGGGAGGCGGCACCCTTTTCTCCTCCTCCTCCTCCTCCCCTCCTCCTCCTCCTCCTCCTCCTCCTCCCTCCACCTCCTCCTCCTCCTCCCCTCCTCTCCTCCTCCTCCTCGTCTTCCTCCTCCTCCTCCTCCTCCACCTCCTCGGCCTCCTCCTCCCTCCACCCCTCCCTCCCTCCACCTCCTCTCCTCCTCCTTGTCCTCCTCCCTCCACCTCCATCTCCTCCTCCTCCACCTCCTCCTCGTCGTCCACCTCCTCCTTCCTCCACCTCCTCCTCCTCCCTCCACCTCCTCCTCCACCTCCACCTCCACCACCTCTCTTCACCTTCTCCTCCTCCTCCTCCTCCTCCTCCTCCTCCTCCTCCTCCTCCCTGCCCGGGCCCTGCCACTCCTCCACTCCTCATCTGTGTCACAGATCCACTGTGACACAATCCTGCTGCTTCTCTTTTGGGGGGTTGTCAGACTCCTCCCCCCCCCCCCCCCTCCCCTCAGCAGTCCTATCAGAGCGGTCAGTGTCACTGCCAGTGCCACAGAGTGCCAGAGCTACAGCGGTGCAGGAGTAAGTCATGCTGTGGTGCTCCCACATCCACAACAATGGCACCCAATGGGAGGGAAGGGTAGGGTGGGTAGGAGAGCTAATAATACACACGGGCCGCTGGAACAAGGACACAGGGCTGGCGTATGTACGCACCGCGGGGCTTCCCATGTGTGCAATATGCAGTGGAATTGTCCAAGGTTATTGCCCAAATGTCCAAGGTTATATTGTTCAAATTGTCCAAGGTTATTGCCCAAATGTCCAAGGTTATATTGTTCAAATTGTCAAAGATTATTGCCCAAATGTCTGAGGTTATTGCCCAAGTGTCCAAGGTTATTGCCCAAATTGTCCAAGGTTATTGTCCAAATCTCGAAAAAGGCTATCGATTTTTCAAGGACAAGCGAAAAATTGTTATTATTATTATTATTATTATTATTATTATCATTATGATCATCATTATCCTATCCTAATTATCATGATCCTCATTACTTTAGAATGAGCAATATTTTGTCGTAGTGCATCAGCAGCACATCACAGCCAGAGACAACACAGGTCCTGAGGAGCCAAGTGAACACCTTTTCGTGTTATTTTTTACTAAACACTCGACTAAATAAACCACTGATGTCGGGTATCTAATGTGTGTAAACTAAGGCCCCCCCTGCTCGCGTCGCGCTGCGTTGCGTTGCGCTGCGGCAGGCCTCCAAACCTCTTGGAATCCAGGCTGAAAAGGTGTTTTCCGCATGCTAACAAGTCGAGCAACTAAAAGGGTAATTGACCTTCACAGCGCAATCTCTCCGGCGAGACACGCGGCGCGATGCGATGCGATTGGCTGCCTGCGTTCCCGCTGTTTACTCTTGTGTGCCGCTCACTCACAATGGCAGGGGGTTCCAAGGGAAGGAAAACATATTTCCGCCTCCCTCCCTCCCTCCCTCCCTCCCGGTAATCGTGACAGCATAAACCTTTCTCTCTCTCTCCGAGCTGTCCCCTAAAGGCCATACTCACAATGCTTGGGAGAAGAAAGCGATAGTCCACAAGTGTGTTTTGTTCAAGCGGAGGATTATTCACAAAAAACACCGAGAAGTGTCGCCTCTTCAATTGGACTTGTGTGACAATTTGTGTGACTGTTATTTTGACATTTCAGTCATTCGTTTTTTCAGAACCATTGGCAATCCTACTTTTGAAATGATCACAGAATGATGGATTTCAACCCCTTTAGGCTGAAACGCGGCGTACTATTGATGTTAATATCCGTTTTTAATTAGTTAAGTTCTCGCCCTGATCCAATTAGACCGGAAGCAGTAGGCAAGGGTTACCGGGCGACGACGAAACTTCGTGAAAGAATCAAACTGCTTTCATTGGATCCCCAGTGATCCAATCACAATGCCTCCTACGCTTGGCACCGCCCCCCCCCCTTCATATTCCGGGTTCACTTGGGAAAAAAAGTGCTTCGCATTAACGGCAAAAGGCACGCTCTGAATACCTCTTCTTTTGGAGCCGTCCTTTCAAATAACCTTTTTCACCGCATTAATTCACGTCGCCGTGGTTCATTTTCTTTCAGCGATATTTCGCGAGACACAAATGTATTCTCCCAGCGGAGCGTGGAGAGTGTTCGGCGCCGGGGGGGGGGAATGGGCTCGGTAGGGTTGAGGCAGGAGACCATAACCGCTCCGACATCCCTTCCAGTCTGATATCCGTTTGAATAAAGAACCGCTCATATTTTGCTGACCTCGATCTAATGACTAATGTATTACATGTGGATTAATATATATATATATATACATGTGCCCGCGCTTTCAAAGCTGCCACTAGCTCTTCCTTGCACAGAAAGCCTTTGATTTCCTGTGCCGGTGTTATTTTTAGTGTCTGTGTTAACTTTATACTGCGTTATCCTATCTATCTCTATCTCTCCATCTCCATCTATCCACGTCTATCTCCCGGTGTAACTTCATCTCCATTCAACATATCTTTCTATCCGTCTCCATCTATTTCTCGATATCGCTTCATCTCTATATAATATCTCCGTCTATCTCCATCTATCTATCTGACTCTCAAAGTCAGCTCAAAGGGTGGCATTACATTAACAAGCCTCTGTTCTATACTGCACTACGCTGTGGTAGTGTTAACTTACCGTTATCCAATCTATCTCTACCTTTTCATCTCTGTCTAATACCTCTATCTAATCTATCTCCACATCTTCATCTATCTAATATCTCTAGAATCTCTCTTCATTTCTCTCCATCTCTATCTTTTCAGCTCCTTCTTATATCTCTATTCCCTATGGCTATCTATATACTGTATCTATATCTCTATCTTATATCTCTATCTTTCTCCTTCCATCTTTGTCGGAAACACCCGCTGGCATCGTCTTTTACGGGAAAGGTTTCAATCGGCATCCATTCCCGGGACAAATGACTCTGCAGGAGTCACGCGTGTTTATCGGCTGCAGCTACGATCGCCACTCGCGTTTGCCATCAAAACGTGACACACGGGAATAAAAACAGAAAGGAGCCTATCTGATCATTTCAGGCGGGAAAGCGGCGCGACACAAAAGTCAGCGCAAAGAGCGGCATCCCACTGAACCGAGCTGTAGTCTGTCTACGCTTTGTCCATACTGAGATGTATCTATCTCACGGTGACTCTAAATGCATGAATATACAGTACACTGCCTGTGCACACTTGTATTGGAAACAGATTGAGTCATGCAGCGCACCCCGCCTGGTGTTGGGGAGGGAGGGAGGGAGGGAGGCGGTGAGGGAGGGAGAGAGGGAGGGAGGGAGGGAGGGAGGGGAGAGGAGGCGGTGAGGGAGGGAAGAGAGCAGAGAGTGAGGGAGGGAGAGAGGCGGTGAGGGAGGGATGAGAGGGAGGGAGGGAGGGAGAGAGGGAGAGAGGGAGGAGAGAGGGAGGGAGGCAGGAGAGGGAGGGAGAGGGAGGGAGGGAGGGAGGGAGAGAGGGAGGGAGAGAGGAGGGAGGAAGGCAGAGAGTGAGGGAGGGAGGCAGGGAGGGAGGGAGGGAAGCAGAGAGGGAGGGAGGGAGGGAGGGAGGCGGGGAGGGAGGGAGGGAGGCGAGTAGGCGGGAGGGAGGGGGGAGGGGAGGGAGACAGGGAGGGAGGGGCCTGTGCGGAGCTGGACTGCTCGGCAGTGCTCTCCAGTGCCGGCACAGCACCTGTGTTTACCACTGCAGAGCATGAATACAGAAGCGTTCATTGGGAGCGCGGAGGGCCTCTCAGCCACACGCCATTACTTGTGCTGCGAGCCTTCCTGTATCCTGTAAGCAGCTCATTTAGAAAACACACAGACGAGCCTCCCCGCCTGGCGAGTGTGCGTTTCTGTACACGCGCACACACACACACACACACACGGGCACGCATATGGGAAGACACACACACACACACACACACACATACGGGAAGACACACACACACACATACAGGCACACACACGTACACACACACATACACGCACGCACACGCACAGACATGTACACGCGCACCACACACACACACACATACGGGCACACACACACACACACACACACACACACACACACACATACAGGCACACACACACACACACACACACACACACCTGAGCCTCCCTACCAGCCATGTATCAAATTCATCCGTTAGAATGAGTTTACTTTCTGGAGTTATTATTATTTAGTGTGTGTGTGTGTGTGTGCATGAGTGTGTATGTGAGAGTGTACGCATATGTGTGTGTGCGTGCATTTGTTCTCCACAGGAACAACAGAGTCCCGCTGGTGAATTTTTGAGAATCAGCATAATCCTCCTCACTCCTCCTCCTCCTCCTCGACATATTCCTCGTCTCGCTAATCTGATTTCGCATGGCTGACCCAAATATCCACACCTCGCCAAGTAGAGACTGCTCGCTGCATTGCACATGCATCTCCGTCTATGAAAAAAAAGTGAAAAAAAGAAGAACCGTTCGGCGCAAACAGCAGCCAATAGCTAACGGTAAAAGCATTTGAAACACATGATTTCTGCCTAGCAGCTGAGCCACATCGCAGGGGCACAGTCGCTCACCAGCCTCCGCAAGAGACTCAAGACCCACCTGTTCAGAGGTCACCTGGACTCTGCATAACCCCGCCCCCCCACCCTCCACCCTCCACCCTCCCGCTCCTAACCCTCGCACTAACCTGCGTGTTTGTACGTCTTGGCATTATTCATATTACTCGGCATTGTCTAGCATATTGTATGTTCTTAGATGTCGGTAATGCACTCGGAATGGCACGTCTGCTCTTATCCCAGATATTATGCAGGCAACCTAGCAATTGTGAAACTCGTTCTATTCGCCTTGCAATTATGAATGCTTGAAACCTGCTCTATTATCTTATCTTTATGTACCACAGCCATATATTGCTGTCTCTTGTGTTTCGGCAAGTGTCCTCTTTGGATAAAAGTGTCTGCCAAATGCCCTAAATGTAAATGTAAATGTAAACGGGGCCGTGAGTGTGGACACCAGTAATGTGTGCCCCGGGTTGTTGAGTGTCTGTCAGTACCGCGCTCTGGCCAGCAGGTGTTGCCTGTTAACCCGGACGGCTGATCCAAGGTTAATTATTGAAGGGTGAACTCATAATGAGGTGTCGTATGTCTTGTTATCCTGTACCAGCCGTCGGTGTCACGGTTTATTCCTGGCTGGTTTTTACAGTCCAACCCATCAGACGGCAGGTTTAAAAAAATGTTTTGATGCCATATCCCTTTCTGCCATACTGTATATACAAGCCTAGCGTTCATCCGATTCCCAAGTATTCTAGCATTTTTCATGTTTTATAAATATGATAATTCTCCCTTTTTTTGTTTTTCATCTCACGCCTGTGAGATGCACATGAGAAACAATGAACATCCTACACATATGGAGTATTGCATGAAACAAAAACATCATTGTAGATTAATTTAACCATGCACACACACACACCCACACACACACATACCCACACACACACACAGACGGTGGAGCACAAAAACCTTCTTCATTAAGCTCTCACAATATTGCCAGACAATTTACACAATGTTTATGCTGGAATTCACACGTAGGCACTCAGTACGTACGTATATTATAACAACAACAACACCAAAGAAAGAACAATCCACCATATTGCTTGTGCGGTTGCAGATGGAGAACAATCTCGCAATGACAAAATCGTTTATATGGGGTGACGGTGGTCTCACTACAGCGGATTGGGCAGACACCCCCACCCCTCACCGAGTACCCTTGGATTCACACGGATTACCAGGAACATGGCAGTCGGGTTCTAGCAGCTGCAACCTTTGAAGTAGCACAGCGCCGTCCTAGTGACAGGTGGGTCTAATTATACTCTAGGTAGGTCCGCTGTGATTAGCCCATCCGGACCCGGGGTCATTAATATTTATGTTGTATTTTTTCTTCTTTTTTTTATGTGACTTGGTATTCCAAAAGCCAAGGCAATAAAGCTGTTTCTAATACTGATTCTGATCTGATTCTACACTCATATTTATATTTCATCGTTTCTTATTCTCAGCGCACAGCTCAGTGTTGTTCTATCTGTTTTAGCTCTGTTTTCTGTATCTGTGTTTCGCTCCTATTGACCGGCCTGAACTTTTAACGCCATTATGGATAAGGAGATAATGATTGGCGGGCAGCTTTCCACACAAAGCGTCGTAGGGTTTTAAAAGGACAGCAATACTCGGCCTTTAATAACGATGCGACAGGGTAACGATGACACAGCACTCAGACCTTCTCCAAAGGTCACCGTGTCAATATCCCCAAGCTCACTCCATCACCCTAAGACCCCTTCCTCCTCCTCCTCCTCCTCCTCCTCCTCCTCCTCCTCACCATCTGTACAAACACACTCCACACAACAACAACTTCATGATTTCACGATATCGAGAAGAGGCCGTGCGACGATTGTACTGTTTTCATGGCTGTCCGATTGAAATAGGGTTTTATTTTTTGTGTGTTTTGTGAAATTGCAGATGGACGGCGGGCCACAATTCATAATCTCGCACCACCGTTTTACATTTCTATTTGATATTTGATATTCAATCATATACAGTATATCGAATTGTGATTCTACACTGCAAATCCATACTCTAATTTGAATTCTACATTCTAAATTCGTACGTTCTAAATTCCCTTTCTACTGTACATTCATATGCAAATTCAGACACATTCTAATTCCGATTCCATTCAAATCTCGTCGGAGGACAACAGAAGTAGAGCGCTACACCCACCCGCGTGCCATATATATATATATATAGCGCCTCGCCCTACAAGCGTGCTACCGCTAGTGTTTTACAAACAGATGTTGTTTTAATGATGACAGCAATCACCGTCATTTGACAGATATCCCTTCTGGTCACCGCGCCGCACACATCTGTCCCGGGGCAATCGGCATGTGATGGTGGAGGGGCTGATTTCCCCAGAGGAGAGAGCAGAGGGTGGAGGACCAGGCAGCTGTGGGGGACTCGACCCCTGGTACCTCCTCCACCACCCTCACCTCCACCACCACCACCACCGCCGCCGCCGCCACCGCTGTCACCGCCGCCGCCGCTGTCACCGCCGCCGCCGCCGCCGCCGCCACCACCACCACCACCTCTACCACACACCACCACCACCTCCTCACCACCTACCACCCCTCCTCTACCACCACCACCTCCTCCTCCTCCAACCACCACCCACGCCGTCACGACCACCACCTCCTCCGCCCTCACCACCACCACCACCACCACCCTCACCATCACCACCACCACACCACCCCACCCCCCACCACCTCCACCACCACCACCTCCACCACCACCACCACCTCCGCCCTCACCACCACCACCTCCACCACCACCACCTCCACCACCACCACCACCTCCACCACCACCCCCACCACCACCTCCACCATCACCACGCTCACCACCTCCTCCACCACCCCCTCCCTCACCACCACCTCCACCACAATCCGCCACCACCACAACCGCCACAAGCATGTTTCTCTCTCGGATTATCGCCAGAGTGCAACACAAGTCTATTTACTTGTAAGCTGTCCTTTATATTCTATAACAACAGAGGCAGACGGCTGTTTGTTTGCCCCCCCCCCCCCCTCTTCTTGACTTCATGAACTGGAAGCTGAAACACTGTTGATTAGCTAATCATGTTGTCTGTGGCGGATGACGGGCTTAGTTAGGCGTGTTTACTGGAGATAGTTTCTACTGTAGACGGCACATGAATATAATGACGGCACTATATTTCCCCTAATTCAATTATTATTCATCTTAATAATATCATTGCAGTAGTAGTGGTGGTGGTAATAGGAGTGGTAGTACTACGTCTAGAACTGGTAATAGTCTATCTACAATAATTATTCACATAACTTTGTTCGATCACAAGATCAGAAATTGCCGTAAATTGAAAGCTGTAATTTGTAAGAACAATACTGTGTGTTTTTGGCTCATTTCCCCTTTTGTCATCAAAAGAATGAATAAGATGAGATCAAACGAGGTTATTAATGGGGAACTGTCACATTTGTCAATTTTAGATTTGTAGTGAGCACTGCTTCATACGCGAGTTGTGAAACAAAAATCACATTCTGCAACGCCAACTCTGTTTCAAAAAACCCTGGGAACAGTAAACGTCAATCGACTAACGACCAATTAGGGCCGCCACAGCTCGTCAATGCCTACGACGACGTCGACACGCAAAAGGCATCGACGTCGATATTTTTGATCGACACAATTAGGATTATTTTATTTTATTTTGAAAATGCTAATTGTTCATTTCAATTAGTTTCACAGCAGTACTACCGCCATGCGTGTTCTATATGAAGTTCAGAGGAAATGTCTTCAGAAGGTTCTAGAAGAGTCTTACTCTATGAAGTTGAGATTAAGAGTCTTTAGAAGGTTCTAGAAGAGTCTTACTATATGAAGTTGTGAGTAAGAGTCTTTAGAAGGTTCTAAAATCGTCTTACTATATGAAGTTGAGAGGAAGTCTCCTTAGAAGGTTCTAGAATAGTCTTACTATATGAAGCTGGAGGAAGTCTCCTTAGAAGGTTCTAGAAGAGTCTTACTCTATGAAGATGAGATTGAGTGTCTTCAGAAGGTTCTAGAAGAGTCTTACTCTATGAAGATGAGATTGAGTGTCTTCAGAAGGTTCTAGAAGAGTCTTACTATATGGAGCAGGAGGAAGTCTCCGAGCCCGTGGGTGCTCTCCACGCGGACCAGGATGGCGTCCTTCTGCAGGGTGCTGAAGCCCACGGCCAGGCGGTCGGCGCGGGTGCTGGGTCGCTCGTTGGGTGCCCAGGTGTACGTGATGAGGGCGCCTCCTTTACCGAAGATATACGTGGTCCCGGCTGCGGAGGAGGAGAAAGACGGGGAGGAGGAGGAGGAGGGGGAGGGGGAGCGGGAGGAGAGAGAAGAGGAGAGGAGAGGAAGAGGAGGGGGAGGAGAGAGGAAGAGGAAGGAGGGGGAGGGGAAGAGGAGGAGGAGGGGGAAGAGGAGGAGAGGAGAGAGAAGGGAGGGAAGTAGACCAAACAGACATACG
>PIJE02000925.1:24402-82328 GCA_002895965.2 Coryphaenoides rupestris | reverse complement strand
CCCTGTGGTGTGTGTGTGTGTGTGTGTTTGTGTGTCTCTCTCTCTATCTTTCTGTGGCTGTGTGTCTGTCTGCTCTCCACACACGTTGTGGTGTTGTGTGTGTGTGTGTGTGTGTGTGTGTTTCTCTCTCTCACCCTCTCTCTCCCTATCTCTCTAACATACATGTCGGGGGGTGAGGGCCGTCACAGGTGTTCATCATGGTAATATTAGTTATAATATATACATAACGAATATACATAACGAATGTGTGTTATTGTATGAAGCTCCTCAGCGGTGTGATTACAGCGTACCGTGAGGCTCCGCACTTCCCAGCGAGCGTGAACTCTACCGGGGGTCACACAAAACAAGCGCTATGCGAGCTGCTTCCTTGTTCAGCGGATTGGCTTTCGCGTTGACCCCCCCCCCCTCCCCCCCCACCACACACACACACATGCATGTGAATGAATCCAAATAAATAATTATCATCACTAGCTCAAGCGAGGGATGCGCTTGTATCGCGTTGGGCCGGTATATCGTGGATAAAACAGCACACACACATTGGCATTGGTGTAGATTAGATGGAGGCTGTATTGTATTGATTGCACACGCGTACAAGCGACCGGATTCCATTGGCTTTGAGATTAAGTACATTTGGCAAAGTTAGCTCGTAGCCAAAGTTGCTTCGTGAGTCGAGTTATCGAGACGGAAAATCGTTTGGGAGCCCAACGGAAGGACGGAATAGTCAAATAATGCAGCTGATTAATTTATGTCTCCATGCTTTCTTTGTCTGGGATTGCTGGATATTTCAACGGGTCTAAAAAATTAATTTAGACCCGCCAAACACAGTAGTTTTTACTTTTATTTAAATATACAGACCCCACCACCCAGTGCCAATCCCCCAGGAAACCCTCTCTGTCTTCCCCAGAACACCTGCATTTGACTGAATATTTTCCTGTTTTCCTGAACATAATAACGACTATTATTTCTGGGTTATAATCATCGTTAATGCAACTTGGGTGTTTGATTGAGCTGCGTGCTAATGGGGAGCTCATTAAACAGAGCAGAATCAACACATGCACATTAACCACTGACACTAAAACCTTAAGAACCTTCCTTTCCTCAAAATATTTTCACAGCTTCGCCAACTCCTCACTCTTCAGTCGCGGCTGAAAAATCAAGAATATTTTTACCGCATGACTTCATAGCACGTGAGCCGCATATGAGCCACATTCTTACCACGAGTACAACGGAAAAAAATTATAATGAGTACGCTTGCAGCGCACAGATCTTGATGAATATAAAAGCGTAGATAAAACTCGCTGAAAGCATCTGCTAAATGACGAGATGTAAATTAACAAATTCAACTGCAGGGCGTTGCTGTAGAAAAAGAAAACCCTGAATGTTTGCTTTCAGTTAAGTGTCCATTTAACTGTGTGTGTGTGTGTGTGTGTGTGTGTGTGTGTGTGTGGCCGTGTGTGCATGTATACGTGCGTGTGTGGAATCATTCGTAGATCTATTTGCCAATCTATGCATGTCAACCTGTGTGGTGTGTGTGTGTTGTGTGTGTGTGTGGTTGAGGGTGTGAACCAGCAGGACAGATGCACCCCCACCCCCTCTCCCCCCGCCCCCCCCAGCCTCATCGCCACCATCTTGGAGGTCAATGTCATCCACGACCCTGAGATGTGTTCCCTGTCTCTCCGTGCCGCCGCGATATGACTTCTCTTGCCAGAACCGTCTTTGTTTGCCCTGTTCCTGTTCCCGCAGCCAAGAGACAGCATCTGGCCGCCACACAATACACACGCGTCACGTCTATTTATTCGCGGGAAGCACCTCGGAACGGCGCGGTACGCCGCACACCTATTGGCCGAGTCAACTCAATTCCATCGTGCCCCGTTCAGCCTGCGAGGTTCTTGGAGCAGAGGAGGCAGACGTGGCGGCGGCGGCGGCGGCGTTGGCGGCAGCTGTGAAATGTCTTCTGTGGATAATTTCCCACATTTGACATACATGGCCCCTCGGAGAGTCATTTAGAGCGGTGTGTCTAACGCGGTTGGCGCTCAGGGGAGCCGGACGACGGGGGGGGGGGGGGGGTTAGCGACGGCAACACCACGCCTCATGTTAGAGTCACCCCGAGGACACGGAGGCTAGCGTGGGCCCTAAACATGGATAGATTTTTTTTTTCTTTCTTGCCCGTTGCCAAAAGGACTTGCTGCTCGGGCCGAAACGGTAACGATCGCTAAGAGCATTACGGGAAGCACAAGGGGACATATAGAAAGGCTACTTAAGAAGAGGTAAATCCAGCTTGAAAGAACTGACTTAAGCGCTCTTGTTTGGAAGCACTCAAGATCACGAGAGGAAATCGAATCCTGTGTTCATCTTTGGGAGATCTTATGGTTAATTTATGAACTGCATGTCTAATGAGGATACTTTGAGGATATTTTGGTATTTGGATGATCACCCTCAGCTATTTTTTTTATATCAAAGAGTACAGCTTCATCTTAAAAATCAACGGTCTGCAACATCAACTCTGTCTCCGTGGAAAATTTGCAGAGAAGTTGTACCATTAACGGCATTTTTCCCAAATTGAACCAATGGAGACTGACGGCTCCCCTTTAAAGGGTAAGCAAAACCCCCGTTTTAGCGGGAGAACTTGCGCCCACGACTTTAAAACAAATAGCAATGCGATGTGAGCAGCCGTGACAGTTGTAAAGGTTTAAGTTCCGCAGGAGCGAGCGCGATGTGGGCGTCGACAAACTTTGTCGACGCCCACATCACGCTGGCCAGGGTGCTCCGGCCAATAGAAAACGTTTCATGCATTTTAGTCAAAAACAACACAGAAATCCTGTTCACCCAACAGTTCATGAGACCCAAACAGCGGTCAGTCGTTATGACGATTAGTAATAGCTCATCAGTACATTATTCTCACAGTAAAGTTTGACTTTATCTGTTCAAACGACATGACGTTAGCTCCATGATGTGCGGTACGTTATTAAAGCCATCTTTGCAGTCCATGGTGATCTAAGACGGTTTCTTCTGATCGCTCTCTGCAAATGTTCACACGGTTGTTGGTTTCAACGCTAAAACCTTGTGACTAAACAAAACCAATCATCTGAGGGCGGTTTGTACACTAACGCATCGTAAGTTTCGTAAATGTTCCACAATGTGGACCTTTGATGCTACTAACTAACTCGCACCCATGGGGGGGAACCGTGCTCGGAGGACGGTGACTTCAAACAAGCCAATCGCGTCCCGAGAAAAGCAGCCGGTGGGGCAGCTGTCTTCACAGGCCGTTAATGTGAGAGATCAGGGCTCTCCGCATGGCGTGTGGATCCAGTAACAGTAACGGTGTCCTGTAGAACACTGCAGTAGTGTAGGTGACCTATAAATAGTCACCATCACCCCAGGGCCCAAGTCCTTGTCTACAGCACACACACACGCACACACACACATGCACACACACACGCACACATGTGTTCAGCCACTAATGCACACGTGCAAACACACACACCTACACACCTGCCCGTGTGTGATCACATGGGCAGAGGAGAATTTGGTCACATGACTGCTTCCAACCAGGACAAGCACTGCTAGCGCTGTGGCTAAAAGGTGTACTGTACATGCTTGCATTGACGGACCGATAATGGAGGGCATGGCGACGAAGCATTGAGCAGATCTCAATGTAGAATTCAATTCCCCCCCCCCTGCTGTCGAAGATGGAGTTTCTTGTTTGCTGTACCCGTCCGTACATCTGCTCAGGTCGTCTGTCTCTGTTCTCACAGCACGTGAAGCAGCACAAAGTGTCCTCTAACTACACAGACTCCTCCCTAACCATAACTATACAGACCCCTCCCTAACCATAACTATACAGACCCCTCCCTAACCATAACTATACAGACCCCTCCCTAACCATAACTATACAGACCCCTCCCTAACCATAACTACACAGACCCCTCCCTAACCATAACTACACAGACCCCTCCCTCACCATAACTATACAGACCCCTCCCTAACAATAACTATACAGACCTATCTCTAACCTTAAATATACAGAACCATCTCTAACCATAACTATACAGACCCCTCCCTCACCATAACTTTACAGACCCCTCCCTAACCATAACTACACAGACCCCTCCCTAACCATAACTATACAGACCCCTCCCTCACCATAACTATACAGACCCCTCCCTAACCATAACTATACAGACCCCTCCCTAACCATAACTATACAGAACCCTCCGTAACATTAACTATACAGACCCCTCCGTCACCTTAACTATACAGACCCCGCCGTAACATTAACTATACAGACCCCTCCCTAACCATAACTATACAGACCCCTCCGTAACCATAACTATATAGACCCCTCCCTAACCATAACTATACAGACCCCTCCCTAACCATAACTATACAGACCCCTCCCTAACCATAACTATACAGAACCCTCCGTAACCTTAACTATACAGACCCCTCTCTAACCTTAACTATACAGACCTATCTCGAAGCTTTAACTATACAGACCTTTCTCTAACATTAATTATATAGACCTATCTCTAACATTAACTATACAAATCTCTTTCTACCCTTGAACATACATCTCACCCTCTCCCGCACAAAAGTCAATCTTTGTATCTTTCCGCTAATAACTCATTTGATGACACGCTGGGCTGTTTTATATCCTAACTGACGGATGCTTTTAGTCGGAGCGTCTTCTCTTAACCCCCGCGAGTGCCTTGGCTCTCAGCGTGCGGTGGGGCGCCTCCAAGCCCTCACCCTGAGCCAGTGTTCATGTCACCCCAACAGCCAGCTCTGCACACCGTAGCTCTTCAGATCTACACAGGAGGAACCCGGTTACCACACCGCAGGGCCTCTGGGTCCGCAGTGGACGCTGTTCGCTGCGAATTGATCGCAAACTCGAGCCTCAGGAAAATCTTCTCAATGCCCCCCGAAAAAAAGATGTGACGGAAAACAGCGGAGATGTGGCAGCATACCGCCGGGAGAGAGAGAAGAAGAAAAACGCAGGTAAAGACGAGACAGAGAGATGAGATAACAAGAAGACACAGCGGCTGAGGCGGTGGAGGCTGAGAGCGTAGCCGCTAAATCGCCATCGACGGGAGAACGCCGTCCCGAATTACCGGGCCGACGGCGGAGACACGTACGAACCGCAGAGGAGGCGAGGAGCCGACCGCAGGGTGCCGGTCGCCACCTGCTGAGGCGCAACGGCAACACAAGCCGGCGC
This sequence comes from Coryphaenoides rupestris, assembly GCA_002895965.2. Lineage (NCBI taxonomy): Eukaryota > Metazoa > Chordata > Actinopteri > Gadiformes > Macrouridae > Coryphaenoides > Coryphaenoides rupestris. The sequence goes on along the minus strand of PIJE02000925.1, from coordinate 77,113 downwards.
GGTTACACCCGGCCAGCCGTGCAGGGCCGTGTAGCCGGGCCGCCAGCCACACCACACGCTGGGCGGGTTTTTATGGAAACAGAGTCGAGAAGAAAACAAGATTACGCCGTCGTGTAACAACAAGCACTAGCCGACATTTTGACTCGGTGGTAGGGGGGGGGGGGGGCGCTGAATGATGAGCATTTTGCGTTAATGACAATTAAACGACGAGCTCCTTTTTATTTTGACCCATCACAGTCACTCTTCCTCTTCAATTATGTACCCCGGTAATTAAACACTCCAGCTCAGGTAGCGCACAGCTTTCAGAACGACGCCGGCGCAATTGTGAATCATTGGTCGCGTAAGACAATGAGCAACGCTCGTCCATTATTTGATAATGAAAGAAAACCTACAAAGCAGAGAAAAACAATGACAGAAAAACAGCAACAACTAACTTGTCGGAATCCATTTCGATGTTCACTGCCAACGCCAGTTTTGATCAGACGTGATGGCGACAGACAAGAGAGCGCTATTTTACCTCTGCAACACTGCAAACATAATCATTTCTTTGTCGTCGCGGGAATCGCATTCCTATTAGAGACGGGTGCTATAGGGTGAGTCTTGTGACAATGTTGATCTATCTTTCTATCAATCTACCTGCACCCATTTACATTTACACATTTAGGAGAGCAGCTTATATAAAGCAAGAAGTGACAAGTCGGGCTGAAAATAACCAATCAAATTGGAGTAACGACAAGAAACGTCTGAGTGTGTCTAGCCCTAAGAGTGCAGGGCAGCCGTACAGGATCCAACCATTCGCCTATCGATACATCGACCTACCGATCCATCTACCGATCCATCCATCGTCTATTCACGCCTATATCCATTGCTCACCCACTGAATCTATACGTCAACCATCTATCTATCCGGGTTAACGCAAAACCAGCTACAGTGCCCTGACTACACAGTAAGACAGACATAAAGTACTTTAATTCTGTGATTAACGTGTGCATGCTTCCTATAGCATTTGCTCGCTTGAAGCGCGCAAGGAATGTAAATGTGCTCTGCGATGTTTGTTCCTCTGAGGAGGAGGAGGAGGAGGAGGAGGAGGAGGAGGAGAAGGAGGAGAAGAAAGAGACAGAAGAGGAGGAGGAGGAGGAGGAGAGGAAGAGGAGGAGGTTGTAGCCAGCCATGCAGCCTAGCCGTGGGGGACAGTGACGCAGGATTAATCATGGCACTTTTAGATTAATTACTCATAATGCGGCCCTGCTCTGGAAGGCATGGCCGGGGGATGTGAGGACTGGTTGATTTCATTAGGCTCAAAGCGACAACACACCTAAAATAAGCTGAGGTGGCGAAGGAGTTTGGCGGAGGTGGGGGGGGGGGGAGCAACACCGTGCAGCCTCATAGAGCCTTAAAGGCACACCAGTTACCGCCCTAAGAGCTGGGACAACACATTTAGCTTCAGAATGTCTTATGTTGTTTGACTTGAGGCACGGCGTGTGATTTTCTTTCCTTTTTTCCCATTTCCTTCTCCCGCGATCCGTCCTTCGCTTGGATGCGTCCCACGTTACGTGTTAGGCCTACTTCCTCGCGATTGTTGATTGTAATTCGGAAGACTTTAACGTCGGATACATCCGTATACTGGTCGAGGGGTTCGTGTGCGTCTACGCGGCCACAGGCGCAACTGTATTCTCATCGTTCCATGTCGCTCACCAGCTCCCGCAAGAGACTCATGACCCACCTGTTCAGAGTTCACCTGGACTCTGCATAACCCGAGCACTAACTTGCGTGTTTGTACGTCTTGGCACTAAAGAATAGTACTTAGCATTGTTGAGCATATTGGATGTTCTTCGATGTTGGCAATGCACTCAGAATGGCACTTCTGTTCTTATCCCAGATATTATGCAGGCAACCCAGCAATTGTGAAACTCGTTCTATTTGCCTTGCAATTATGAATGCTTGAAACCTTAACTTTACAGTATATACCACAGTGATATATTGCTTTCTCTTTTGACAAATGTACTTATTCTAAGTCGCTTTGGACGAAAATGTCTGCCAAAAATTCCCTGTAAATGTAAGTGTAAATGTTGTCGTATTGAAAGTCCTTAAGTTGTTACGATGCGTGTACAGCACTAGTATCCGAAGCACTTTTGTCGTAATGTGAATCGCCTCACGGTCATAGGCGTTGCAAAGGCCGTCCAGGGTGAACTTCGGCAGCGATGCCTCCGAAGATGCATCTTGTATGTCAGCCATTCCCGCCCCCCCCAGTGTGACCACTGTCCCCCACCCACCTCACACACACACACACACACACACACTCACATTTTACGAAGTTACTTGCGTAGGGATTTTTATTTCTGTTAAGCACTGGTAGGAGCTCCCCAGTCCCTTTATTGATCTTCCAGGGAGTGGGCCGCTGGAGTCCGGGAAAGCGAAGCAGAGAGCGTCCGAGAGCGAATAGACATGGAGGAGGAGGAGGAGGAGGAGAAACGGATGTCTGCTCTGTCTTCGTGTGCCGGGGGAAAGAACCGGACAGAACAGAACGTATAAAAGCAGACATCATCGATGGGGGGGGGGGGGGGGGGGGGGAGATGAGCTGTATTGAGGTGACCAGGGGCGGCGGGGACAGAAGGTTTTCTGTGCTTCCTCTCTGTGCCGTCCAGTAGCCGATTGTAGCTTCTGTAATCTCAGCGTTATCTGTTAGACCGCCGCGGCGAAGACGACAGAGCATGAGGCATGGGGTCAGCAGGCGTAGCCAGTGTGACTTAAAGCACTGCTCAAAGGGCAAGGGAAGACCTTTCCATGTTCCACTGTTTCGTGATAACGCTAACTCTAGAGAGACTTTCTCAAATTCGACATTCAACATTCAATTTTGTGCCGTTTTAAGGCGTCCTGCCCCAAAATAAGTGCGGTGTCACTTAAACCACGCCCCTCCCCAAAAAGGTAGTTTGTATTTCTCGGACTGCCAATTCGTTGCATTAGGAGTAATCACTATAGGGTCTATACGGTGCCATGGCTTAACCGTAGAGAGCATAAAATGGGGCTTAACTTAACACCGCAGTCCCCATGTGAAACTCCTGCTGGATGGGGGGCAAAGACGAGTGTCTATGGCTGCAGAAAGCTTCCCACCCCGTGTCCCCTTCCAAGACGGATTGAGCAGGGAGCTCTTGAACTGGGACACACACACACCCACACACACACACATGGGTTCCGGCACCGCGTGCCTTGGATTTGCGCAGCAAAAGGCGATGGAGAACCCAGCACCCCCCCACCTCCCTCTCCCCCCCCCCCCCACCCCACCTCCCTCTCCCCCCCCCCACCCCCCACCCCACCCCTGCCTAGCTTAGACCTTAAAAGGCATGTAGCTTTCAGGCTTCTGGGTTTCCAGAGAAGCTGGTAGGCTCGTAGCTCTCCCTCTTTTTCTCTCTCTCTTTCTTTCTCCCGCTAGAGAGAGAACAGAGAGAGAGAGAGAGAGAGAGAAAAAAACTCTGGCAGCGCCCAAGGAAAGTGCAGCAATCGAAAGATGCCGCATAAGAACGATGTTAAAAGATCAGCAGAAATTAGCACGGAAGTCTCTCCTCAGATGATGATGTTGCTCCACTTCTGAGCGAATTCGGCAAAAAAAGAACAGAGACCGAGCAGAGCGTCGTTCTGATTGGATGTGAGTTCATTGAATAACAAGGCCCCGAACTATTTGTAAATCAATGGCTGCCCAGCCAAGGCCAGGCTGAGATTCACCGTGAAATAACAAACCTGAATACCAAGCTGATTTCATGAGGCTATAGAGGACCAGCAGAGTCACATTTCTATGCTTACTTATGAATTAGCCGATTAGTTCAGTTCATTGCATGATCAAAGTGGTAAACCACACAAGGTCGATCTATTGATTTATGTATTACTTATCGCAGATCTCTGCACTGCATGGAATTGAGTTTCCGTTTTGTGTTAGAGCACAAAGTGTGAATGGGTATGACCCATTCACCCATGTACGGTATGTGTAAATGTGTACAACGTGTGCATTACAGTAAAGCACGGGCAAGTGAAGACATTGTGCTTGAGTGCTAACCATTGGACAACTGCATGATAGGCCTACTGTAGCCTAAAAGGCTGATACATACTCCGCAAGAACAGAGAAATTAGTTCTTGTTCTCGAGGTGGCAAGAACAAGAACAGAGTTCGTTCTGGCCACGACATTTCATACTTCACGAGAAACTCCTCAAAGGCCCCGCCCACAGCAGCAAACTTCTGCGCCGGCAGAAAGCGCATTAACCACGGCCACTTCAAATTGACCAATCACAATAGTTCTCGGACACGAGACGATGTGTGGAGAACAAGCTGCGAGAACTCCTGAACCAGGGCTGCGAGAACAAAATGACGCCATTTTGTTCTCGCAGCCCTGGGAGCGAGAAGTAATTTCTCTGTTCTCGCGGAGTATGTATCGGCCTTAAGTCCCTTGCTCCACGCCACGTTAAAGAGGCTTTCCAGGGGCTCCTCCAAAAGGACACAGGCAGCTGAATGTTGAATAATCCGGTTTATTGTGGTTTGTAGTTTTAAAATGCATGAAGATCAAGCAGGTGGTACCAAGCTAGCAATGCAATGCTAGCACTCTCCTGTGTGTGTGTGTGTGGTGATGGCTGGTTTAACCTGTGGTGCATTGATTAGCCAATGCACCACAGGTGTGCAGCCTCAAATCAGCCTGACTCAGGGCCAGGTGAGGCTGCTTAAACCAGCCACACACACTGTACACCTACATACAGCATAATCTATAGCATTAGATATATATGTCATACATATGACATGAACAGATATGTCTTCTAACTATATTTCTCATTCCTGCTGCTCCCTTTGCTGTAAAAACTAAATATTGTGGATATTCTGATCCTTCCAATTTGTGTTATTTGTATTTTATTGTCCTTTTGCACATTCCGCTGGGCATCGCCACTTTCTCATTTCACTGCGCATCCTATGTGTATGTGACAATTAAACTTCTCAAATCTTGACATAGTAACACGCAGATTTCTACCCATATTCTGATACCAACGACAACACTTGATTGGCTAAAAATATTACCAGATCCACCCAATAAGAAGCCATGGGGTCAGAGACAGAGATCGGACGACAAAGAAGAAAGAATTACAACGGCGACGATGTCGTTCGAGAGCGGTTCTAGTTCCCTATACAATAAAAGTGCAAAATATTCGCAGCAGCGAGCCGTTTTTTTCCGACCGGAAAGTCAGATCCAATAAATCCTGCAGTGTGTGTGTGTGGGGGGTGGGCATCCTGAGGGCCCAGACGGCAGGCTGGAGTCCAGAGAGGGAGAGTTGGGATCACAGACTCCCGCCCACACTCTGTCCAACGGCCCTATTGAAACACTGCATGACATTACATATATAGTGTGCAGATCTTGGTGGCAGCAGCAGCAAAGATTCAAGCCAGAACTTTGAAGGCCAAAGTGGAGAAGAGTTCCATGTGAACAGGAGTTCAACATATAGATATTGAGACACATTCTGGGGTTTTGTTGAGTCTGCACGTGACTGAAAACAATAATTCAAAGTTCCACACCAGTAGTTATATGAAATGTCTTTTATTAACTGATGGGGAGGGAAATATAATCTTATTTATCAGTACCGAGGCCGCAATCCAAGAGAGTCGTAGTCCATAAGCAGGGGGGTTATCACACCGGGAAGTAGCCTCATACGGTCCAGGGCAAGGCAGGCAGGAGGGTAGTCAGGCAGGCAAGGGTCATCCACAAAACGGGTTCTCAGACAGGCAAAAGGTCAAGGCACACAGCCACTTATTTTCCTGCTATTGAACTCACCACTTCTTCTTCTTCTTCTTCTTCTTCTTCTTCTTCTTCTTCTTCTTCTTCTTCTTCTTCTTCTTCTTCTTCTTCTTCTTCTTCTTCTTCTTCTTCTTCTTCTTCTTCTTCTTCTTCTTCTTCTTCTTCTTCTCCTCCTCCACCCAGGTCCTCTCTTATTTATTTCCTGTATGCCTGGCATTGATTGGCTGCCGCGGTGTGCGCTCAACGAGCCACAGCCAAATCCAATGAGGCTAATTGCCTCTCTCCAAACACTCGTCTCCTGGCCTCCCTCCGGTGGCCGAATGGGGAATTTCGGTCTCCCACACGGTTTCCACCGCTCTCCTTTCCTGCTCCTCAGTGGCCGGCTGCCACAATATGTATAAATAGATACATTGGAAACAGATTGCATTTATATTGCGCTTTTATCCAAAGTGCTTCACAGTATTGCCTCAGATTCACCCATTCAAGGTAACAACCAACACGTCAGGAGCAGTTAGGGTTAGGTGGTGTCTTGCTCAGGGACACCTCGATACTTAGCTAGGCGGAGCCCGGGGATCGAACCAGCAACCTTCCTGTTGCCAGACAACCACTCTTACCTCCTGAGCTACTGCCACACATTGTCGATTTGTTTATTTATTTAAGGCAGATGGATAAATACACAGATAGATGGATATAACAGATAGATAGATATAGATCGATAGAAATATATATATATATTTATATATATATACATAGATAGGCAGACAGATAGAAGATACATAGACAGACAGACAGATAGATAGACAGTATAACACTCAGCAGCACTTCACTGGAGCATGTAACTGTGATATCTATGATATGTAATTAACGTATCACATACATCCAGAGAGCCAGCAATCCTAATCACACGTGCATGTTGTCTCTCTTGAGAGGAGGCGTCGGCTGCACCCGCACCCGCAGCAGCAGCAGCAGCAGCAGCAGCAGCAGCCTGCTTGTGATTCATGACTCCGAGGAATACCGAAGGAGAGCGTGATTTGTCACCATCTTGCAGGTGGCTTGTATATCAAAGTCAAGGAGGAGCGATGCGGCGTGTATGTAATGAAGACCCCCCCCCCCACTCTCTCCCTGCCACGCACACACACGCACACACACACACACACACACACACACACACACACACACAGATAGCTTGATGTGTGTGACAGGTTAGATCCCAGGGCGGCTGGGAGGACTTGGATTACTGCGGGGGACAGCCACCGGTCGGTAAGGCTGGAGAGAGAGAGTGTGTCACTGTGCTCCAGTAGCAGAGAATATGACACAGAGAGAGATAAGGAGAGAGAGAGAGGGAGAGAGAGAGAGAGGAGAGGGAAGGGAGAGAGAGAGAGGGAGAGAGAGAGAGAGAGGAGAGAGAGAGAGAGGAGAGAGAGAGAGGGAGGAGAGAGAGAGGAGGGAGAGAGGAGAGGGAGAGAGGAGAGAGAGAGAGAGAGAGAGAGAGAGAGAGAGGAGAGCGAGAGAGAGAGGGAGAGAGAGGGGAGGAGAGAGGAGAGAGAGAGGAGAGAGAGAGAGAGAAGGAGAGAGAGAGAGAGAGAGAAGAGAGGAGAGGAGATGAGAGGAGAGAGAAAGGACCATGAATCGAGACAGACCTAAAGTGCCTCGCAGTGTGTGTGTGTGTGTGTGTGTGTGTGTGTGTGTGTGTGTGTGTGTGTGTGCGCGTGCATGCGTGTGTGTCTGGCTGTACTGTAGCATTTATGATGTAAACTATATGCAACCCGTCTCTTCTTTCACAGCCCCTGCAGTGGGGAGCGGGAAGCCCCGCCCCCTCTTGGGGGGGGGGGGGGGGGGTGAGAGAGAGAGAGAGAGAGAGAGAGGAGGCCAGAGAGAGAGAGAGAGGAGAGAGAGAGAGGATAGAGAGAGAGAGAGAGAGCAAGAGAGAGAGAAGATAAGAAGCAAACGCATTCATTGGAGCCCGGGCGTCCGACGCGACGCGCGGTCTGGCTTACTAATGACAGCCACCCCCCCCACAGCCCCTGCAGTGGGGAGCGGGAATGACCAGCGGGGCAAGGGAGGGGGGGGGAACCCACACAGAGGAGCAGTCAGAGCAGGGTGGCAGCCCTCCCGCCCCCAAAAAAACAGAGCCTGTTCAGAACCTCAGAGAAGCTACCAGCCCCCACCCCCCCCCCCCCCCCCCCCCTCCTCCTGTCAAACGTTGCTGCGTCTCATATCTCCACAGACAGCAGCGTCTGTCATCAACGCCAGCGCTCTCTGCTACAGAACCACGCCTCCTTCTCCACCCACCCACCCACCCACCCACCTCCACCTCCACCCTGACCCTGCCCTCACATCACTTACTGGGGCCGGGGGGCAGTAATAGGCTGCCATCTCGGCTATTACGTGTGAGAATATATCACAAGCTATATTTTATTACTCGAGTCGTCGCCGAAGCAATTATGCCATAATTGGATTCATACACGGAATACTCTTTGTTTGACCACAGTTTATTATTAATTTTCTCACCTCACTCCCCCCTCCCTCTCTCTCTCTTCTCTCTCTCTCTCTCTCCCTCTCTCTACCTCTGTTCTCTCTCTCTCTCTCTCTCTCTCTCTCTCTCTCTCTCTCTCTCTCTCTCTTCTCTCTCTCTCTCTCTGCGGTGCTTGAAGATCACGGAGGTGCCCTATGCAGAAGTGTCACTCCTTAATTCATATCTTGAGATATATACGGGCTGGACAGCCGCTCCTATCTCTCCCGTTATTAACCGGTCTGGGCTTCATATCCGACCTCCCCCCGGTCTGATTCTTCTTCTACTACGATTACTTTACTTCTGTTGCTCCTGTTGCTGCTGCTGTGGCTGCAGGGAGAGACCGTGCTCGCTCGCTCTCTCTCTTAGCTGACACACAGGAAGAAGGTTGAGAAGGTCTCTCTCTCTCTCTCTCTCTCTCTCTCTCTCTCTCTCTCTCTCTCTCTCTCTGTCTCTCTCCGTCCCTCTCTCTCTCTCTCTCTCTCTCTCTCTCTCTCTCTCTCTCTCTCTCTCTCTCTCTCTCTGTTGTCTCTCTCTCTCTCTCTCTCTCTCTCTCTCTCTCTCTCTCTCTCTCTCTCTCTCTCTCTCTCTCTCTCTGACGCATTGACGCCCACATCCGTTCTCTTTCTTCATAGAAATTGATTTCTTGTTTCAAATATCATAGCCACAGCACACCTCTATTTGCAATTGAGTTTAGTCATTCAGCAAATGTTTTTTTTTTATCTTTTATTCCAAAGCAGCTGACAGTGAACCCATGCAGATGCGTGTGTTAAGAGGGCAGGGAGGATGGAGGGGGGAGGGGGGAGGGCAGCATGGATGCCTACAGGCGGGCAGGTTGGTGGTTCAAACCTCACTGCACGAACCATGACCACTATACCCAGCACGATCCATGACTGTGCAGCAGGACAAGACGAGAGGCACTCCAGTGAAGCCTTCGTGCGTGCAAGACTCGCGCGTTACGAGGCTGCCCGTCGTTTGACAGGATTTGTCATGCGGGGACAATGGTGTTCACACGTGACATGCGAGGACTTCATACTGTATTATCTGCAATCAAGGTTGATTACTGGTTTTCAGAAAGATCCGGTCATTTTACACACACACACACACACACACACACAGAGGAAAATCTATGGACGGTCTGGGACTGGATATCATGTCTTCTTACGTTACTTAACGTAAAACAGGAAGGAATAAAGGAACTCACCGGTAATCTGATTATCGTGAACTAAGCATGGAGCCCATGGGCACACACGCTGTAATTGTGTTCAGTTTATTTTCCACCATTTTGGAAAGAGATTCATTGCCTTGCCAATGCAGTAAATTACAATAAAAAAAAAAAAAAAGAATTCCAAAAAAAACTGCTGCTACAATGACACCTTCTGCTCCCACCAGTTAAAACACTAATAATCCCAACAAGAATGTTAAACTATAACGTCACGCCCTTCTATATATATCGTCACAGGAGCCTCGACGGACGGGATGAATGAAACAGGATAAACCCGAGCAAAGAGCAAACGAATGAAAAGAAAACCCCACCAACACGTCCACCACTGGCCTGGGACACGTCCCTGTAATTAACAAGTCCCTGTAGGTAACCAGCAGACTGCAGGCACATCTGCACCAAAAACCACCCTGCAGTGTAAGATCGGGCAGTACACATACTGTATCTATATATAGAGAGAGAAGGAGATACAGTATATATTTGCTGGTTTCCAGAGGGACAACACCAGCTGCCCCTGTAGTATTTGTTGTGGGGTTATTAATACTTTGATTGAGTAGCTGTTCAACAATTAAGTTCGAGAACAGGGACCTTGGAACTATTTTCTTAGGAGGGGGGGGTGCGGTAAATGTCGTTGTCTTCCCTTCTTCCGTCCCACGCTGGACGACTCTGTCGAAGACAGCAATGCTGATTAGACTGAGCTATTAGTGAGCCCCACCCCCCATGCATTTCATTTCAAGTCATTAAAGAAGTATACAGCTATTAAAGGACTCCTATTATACCACCAGGTGTGAGCGTGATTAGCCACTCCAAGCGGTTTCAAAAACCAGTTGGAATGGCCCCACTTGACGTCACAAGTGGGAGTGTCCACCTAGAAGTATGGATGGTGGATAGACAGACAGTCCACCGGGGAGGCTGATCTATCCAGCATACTTCTAGGTGGACACTTCCACTTGTGACGTCACACGGGGCCATTCCAACAGGACGTTGAAACCGCTTGCAATGGGGCTAATCACGCTCACATCTGGTGGTATAATAGGAGTCCTGTAAGAAATCTAAAATGTGCGACGTAGGTGTTCATAATGCATCTTTATTATTCTGACAATAAAACACGGCTCACGTCAATCAGGAAACCTGGATGAGGAAAAAATCCTTTAATAGTGCAAAGTCAAAAGTCATGAGAGCCAATCAGAGGCCCTTCAGAGGTACAAATATGTGCAGCATGCTTGGACCTGAGACCAGGTCTGCGTGAAGGCTGGCTCTTTCTTCCATACAACCATATCGCAAAAATAAATTGTGTGAAAGAACATGAGGCCAAACGGAAATAGGCGGGAATAGAAAGAACGGTGTACAGTAAGATCAGCTGGTGCATGCATGGGACACACTTGCACCTCTGGACACTTTCCAGAGCTTTTTTTACAATTTACTCACCGTCCGATTCAACTGCAGGAGCCTTGAGCGATGGGCCCTTGTGCAGCTCCCTACAGCTGCACAATGGCGACAGTAGCAGCAGTCGAACGGAGCCTGAAACGTGATCAGTGGACGCATTAAAGCTGAACCCGCATTCCTGGGTTGATTAGAGGCGAGGGGGTGGGGGGGGGGTGGGTGGTTGGGGGGGTCTGTGACCGCACAGGTCCCTCGATACGATACGACGGCAGGTGTAATTTATCACCTTTTTTCAGACCTATTACAAAGCGACCAGAGAGGCATACAAGTGCGAGATAAAGACCGCGTGTAACCACAGAAGGCCTTCTTCTCCCGCTGGAGATAAAGGTGAGCTCAGGCAGGAAGAGCGGTGGCGCCCGATTAAAAAGGCAATCAATTAAATGGCTGCAGTCAGACACCGATTGCGTTGCCGTTTTTTTTTTATATTTTTTCCTTTCAGCACAGATACGTTCTTCTTAAACGCTGCTCTGAGCGCAAATTGGCCGACGTGTCTGACAGCCCGACGTCTCGCGGAAGCCAGGACAGACACGCAGCTGGATATTACTGTATGGAAGAGACACACCGTGATGGGGACTCTCTGCACATAACATTACCTCTGCCCTGTTGAGGTGCGGAGGTACAACATTACCTCTGTCTGTTTTTAAGGCAACATGTGTGTGATAGGGTAGTTAAATGTATCAGCTCATGATAATGATAATAATAATAATAATAATAACAATGTTAGAGATGGAGATATTCGGAAAAAAGCATATGGTCAGTGGTAAATGGTAAATGGATTGTAAATGGATTCATACAGCAGCTTTATCCAAAGCGCTTTACAGTCACATTCACATACTGTATGGTCATTTAAAAGGATTTCAAAAAGGATATAGAAAGGTTATGACCATTGAAGACAAGGCACATTAGGTAAATCTAAGACTATAGGTAAATCCAATGTGTATAAACACAAGAAAGGTAAAGGCATATAATGGTGTATAATGTACATATAATGTGTATAAACACATATGGCTCCCTAGTAGGCATGAATCATGCCATTCATCCAACCCCCCTTCCCCCAGGAAAGAGCCACAGCATCTCGGACCCCCACCATTTCAACCATTGGACAACAGCCTCAGAGCTGCTTTTAAAAAGCCATCACTGAGTATTCTACTCTCGTTATAGCTCCACTAGGCAGTAGTTCCGAAGAAGCCCTCCCCTCCCCCTCCCCCAAGGCTCATCAAGGGCCAAATGTACACCCCCAGCACTAGAGACACTCGGGGCCCATAGAGAGCTTAATGTTCACCTTTAGCATTGGAGAAACTAGCAGCACAGAGGGCAAAATGTACCCCTTTAGAGTAATACAAGGGGCCCATCAATAACTACATCTTCAGCATTAGAGCCACTAGTGGCCCACATGTACACCTTTAGCCCTGGAGACACAAGGGCCCCACTGAGGGCCAAATGTATACCTTAAGCATGATAGAAGGGGCCCACCGAAGGCTAACTATACACCTTCAGCCCTGGCGACACGAGGGGCCCACAGAGGGCTAAATGTACACCTTCAGTCCTGGAGACACTAGGGGCCCACAGAGGGCTAAATGTACACCTTCAGTCCTGGAGACACTAGGGGCCCACAGAGGGCAAAATGTCCACCTTTAGCCCTGGAGACACAAGGGGCCGACTGAGGGCCAAATGTACGTACACCTTAAGCATGATGCAAGGTGACCATCGAGGGTGAAAAGTATACCTTTAGCCCAAGAGAAGGAGCCTACCAAAGGCTAACTATACACCTTCAGCCCTGGAGACACTGGGGCCAAATGTACACCTTAAGCATGATACAAGGGGCCCATGGAGGGCTAAATGTACACCTTTAGCACTGCAGACCCTAGGGGCCCAACAACGGCCAAATGTAGACATTTAGCATAATACAAGGGGCCCAGTGAGGGCTAAATGTACTCTGCTCAGGTCGTCTGTCTCTGTTCTCACAGCACGTGAAGCAGCACAAAGTGTCCTCTAACTACACAGACTCCTCCCTAACCATAACTACACAGACCCCTCCCTAACCATAACTATACAGACTCCTCCCTAACCATAACTATATAGACTCCTCCCTAACCATAACTATACAGACCCCTCCCTAACCATAACTATACAGACTCCTCCCTAACCATAACTATACAGACTCCTCCCTAACCATAACTATACAGACCCCTCCCTAACCATAACTATACAGACCCCTCCCTAACCATAACTATACAGACCCCTCCCTAACCATAACTATACAGACCCCTCCCTAACCTAACTATACAGACCCCTCCCTAACCATAACTATACAGACTCCTCCCTCACCATAACTATACAGACTCCAACTACACAGACTCCTCCCTAACCATAACTATACAGAGCCCTCCCTAACCATAACTATACAGACCCCTCCCTAACCATAACTATACAGACCCCTCCCTAACCATAACTATACAGACCCCTCCCTAACCATAACTATACAGACCTATCTCTAACCTTAAATATACAGACCCCTCCCTAACCATAACTATACAGACCCCTCCGTAACCATAACTATACAGACCCCTCCCTAACCATAACTATACAGACCCCTCCCTCACCATAACTATACAGACCCCTCTGTAACCATAACTATACAGACCCCTCCCTAACCATAACTATACAGACCCTCCCTCACCATAACTATACAGACCCCTCTGTAACCATAACTATACAGACCCCTCCCTAACCATAACTATACAGACCCCTCTGTAACCATAACTATACAGACCAATCTCTAACCTTAACTATACAGACCAATCTCTAAACTTAAGTATACAGACCTCTCCCTAACCTTAACTATACAGAACCATCTCTAACCTTAACTATACAGACCCCTCCCTAACCTTAACTATACAGACCTTTCTCTAACATTAATTATATAGACCTATCTCTAACATTAACTATACAAATCTCTTTCTACCCTTGAACATACATCTCACCCTCTCCCGCACAAAAGTCAATCTTTGTATCTTTCCGCTAATAACTCATTTGATGACACGCTGGGCTGTTTTATATCCTAACTGACGGATGCTTTTAGTCGGAGCATCTTCTCTTAACCCCCGCGAGTGCCTTGGCTCTCAGCGTGCGGTGGGGCGCCTCCAAGCCCTCACCCTGAGCCAGTGTTCATGTCACCCCAACAGCCAGCTCTGCACACCGTAGCTCTTCAGATCTGCACAGGAGGAACCCGGTTACCACACCGCAGGGCCTCTGGGTCCGCAGCGGACGCTGTTCGCTGCGAATTGATCTTAAACTCGAGCCTCAGGAAAATCTTCTCAATGCCCCCCGAAAAAAGATGTGATGGAAAACAGCGGAGATGTGGCAGCATACCGCCGGGAGAGAGAGAAGAAGAAAAACGCAGGTAAAGACGAGACAGAGAGATGAGATAACAAGAAGACACAGCGGCTGAGGCGGTGGAGGCTGAGAGCGTAGCCGCTAAATCGCCATCGACGGGAGAACGCCGTCCCGAATTACCGGGCCGACGGCGGAGACACGTACGAACCGCAGAGGAGGCGAGGAGCCGACCGCAGGATGCCGGTCGCCACCTGCTGAGGCGCAACGGCAACACAAGCCGGCGCGGTTACACCCGGCCAGCCGCGCAGGGCCGTGTAGCCGGGCCGCCAGCCACACCACACGCTGGGCGGGTTTTTAGGGAAACAGAGTCGAGAAGAAAACAAGATTACGCCGTCGTGTAACAACAAGCACTAGCCGACATTTTGACTCGGTGGTAGGGGGGGGGGTGCTGAATGATGAGCATTTTGCGTTAATGACAATTAAACGACGAGCTCCTTTTTATTTTGACCCATCACAGTCACTCTTCCTCTTCAATTATGTACCCCGGTAATTAAACACTCCAGCTCAGGTAGCGCACAGCTTTCAGAACGACGCCGGCGCAATTGTGAATCATTGGTCGCGTAAGACAATGAGCAACGCTCATCCATTATTTGATCATGAAAGAAAACCTACAAAGCAGAGAAAAACAATGACAGAAAAACAGCAACAACTAACTTGTCGGAATCCATTTCGATGTTCACTGCCAACGCCAGTTTTGATCAGACGTGATGGCGACAGACAAGAGAGCGCTATTTTACCTCTGCAACACTGCAAACATAATCATTTCTTTGTCGTCGGAGGAATCGCATTCCTATTAGAGACGGGTGCTATAGGGTGAGTCTTGTGACAATGTTGATCTATCTTTCTATCAATCTACCTGCACCCATTTACATTTACACATTTAGGAGAGCAGCTTATATAAAGCAAGAAGTGACAAGTCGGGCTGAAAATAACCAATCAAATTGGAGTAACGACAAGAAACGTCTGAGTGTGTCTAGCCCTAAGAGTGCAGGGCAGCCATACAGGATCCAACCATTCGCCTATCGATACATCGACCTACCGATCCATCTACCGATCCACCCATCGTCTATTCACGCCTATATCCATCGCTCCACCCACTGAATCTATACGTCAACCATCTATCTATCCGGGTTAACACAAAACCAGCTACAGTGCCCTGACTACACAGTAAGACAGACGTAAAGTACTTGCTCGTGTTAATTCGGTGATATGAGCGTTAACGTGTGCATGCTTCCTATAGCATTTGCTCGCTTGAAGCGCGCAAGGAATGTAAATGTGCTCTGCGATGTTTGTTCCTCTGAGGAGGAGGAGGAGGAGGAGGAGAAGGAGGAGAAGAAAGAGACAGAAGAGGAGGAGGAGGAGGAGGAAGAGGAGGAGGTTGTAGCCAGCCATGCAGCCTAGCCGTGGGGGACAGTGACGCAGGATTAATCATGGCACTTTTAGATTAATTACTCATAATGCGGCCCTGCTCTGGAAGGCATGGCCGGGGGATGTGAGGACTGGTTGATTTCATTAGGCTCAAAGCGACAACACACCTAAAATAAGCTGAGGTGGCGAAGGAGTTTGGCGCGGGGGGGAGCAACACCGTGCAGCCTCATAGAGCCTTAAAGGCACACCAGTTACCGCCCTAAGAGCTGGGACAACACATTTAGCTTCAGAATGTCTTATGTTGTTTGACTTGAGGCACGGCGTGTGATTTTCTTTCCTTTTTTCCATTTCCTTCTCCCGCGATTCGTCCCTCGCTTGGATGCGTCCCACGTCACGTGTTAGGCCTACTTCCTCGCGATTGTTGATTGTAATTCGGAAGACTTTAACGTCGGATACATCCGTATATACTGGTCGAGGGGTTCGTGTGCATCTACGCGGCCACAGGCACAACTGTATTCTCATGTCGCTCACCAGCTTCCGCAAGAGACTCATGACCCACCTGTTCAGAGTTCACCTGGACTCTACATAACCCCCCCCTAGCACTAACTTGCGTGTTTGTACATCTTGGCACTAAAGAATAGTACTTAGCATTGTTTAGCATATTGTAAGTTCTTCGATGTTGGTAATGCACTCAGAATGGCACTTCTGTTCTTATCCCAGCTATTATGCAGGCAACCCAGCAATTATGAAACTCGTTCTATTGACCTTTCAATTATGAATGCTTGAAAACCTAACTTTACAGTATATACCACAGTGATATATTGCTTTCTCTTTTGACAAATGTACTTATTCTAAGTCGCTTTGGACGAAAATGTCCTTAATGTAAGTGTAAATGTTGTCGTATTGAAAGTCCTTAAGTTGTTACGATGCGTGTACAGCACTGGTATCCGAAGCACTTTTGTCGTAATGTGAATCGCCTCACGGTCATAGGCGTTGCAAAGGCCGTCCAGGGTGAACTTCGGCAGCGATGCCTCCGAAGATGCATCTTGTATGTCAGCCATTCCCGCCCCCCCAGTGTGACCACTGTCCCCCGCCCACCTCACACACACACACACACTCACATTTTACGAAGTTACTTGCGTAGGGATTTTTTATTTCTGTTAAGCACTGGTAGGAGCTCCCCAGTCCCTTTATTGATCTTCCAGGGAGTGGGCCGCTGGAGTCCGGGAAAGCGAAGCAGAGAGCGTCCGAGAGCGAATAGACATGGAGGAGGAGGAGGAGGAGAACGGATGTCTGCTCTGTCTTCGTGTGGCGGGGGAAAGAACCGGACAGAACAGAACGTATAAAAGCAGACATCATCGACGGGGGGGGGGGGGGGGTGAGCTGTATTGAGGTGACCAGGGGCGGCGGGGACAGATGGTTTTTCTGTGCTTCCTCTCTGTGCCGTCCAGCGGCCGATTGTAGCTTCTGTAATCTCAGCGTTATCTGTTAGACCGCCGCGACGAAGACGACAGAGCGTGAGGCATGAGGTCAGCAGGCGTAGCCAGTGTGACTTAAAGCACTGCTCAAAGGGCTTTTAAAGGCAAGGGAAGACCTTTCCATGTTCCACTTTTTCGTGATAACGCTAACTCTAGCTTCGACATTCAACATTCAATTTTGTGCCGTTTTAAGGCGTCCTGCCCAAAATAAGTGCCGTGTCACTTAAACCACGCCCCTCCCCAAAAAGGTAGTTTGTATTTCTCGGACTGCCAATTCGTTACATTAGGAGTAATCACTATAGGGTCTATACGGTGCCATGGCTTAACCGTAGAGAGCATAAAATGGGGCTTAACTTAACACCGCAGTCCCCATGTGAAACTCCTGCTGGATGGGGGGCAAAGACGAGTGTCTCTGGCTGCAGAAAGCTTCCCACCCCGTGTCCCCTTCCAAGACGGATTGAGCAGGGAGCTCTTGAACTGGGACACACACACACCCACACACACACACATGGGTTCCGGCACCGCGTGCCTTGGATTTGCGCAGCAAAAGGCGATGGAGAACCCAGCACCCCCCACCCCCCCCCCCACCCCACCCCTGCCTAGCTTAGACCTTAAAAGGCATGTAGCTTTCAGGCTTCTGGGTTTCCAGAGAAGCTGGTAGGCTCGTAGCTCTCCCTCTTTTTCTCTCTCTCTTTCTTTCTCCCGCTAGAGAGAGAACAGAGAGAGAGAGAGAAAAAAACTCTGGCAGCGCCCAAGGAAAGTGCAGCAATCGAAAGATGCCGCATAAGAACGATGTTAAAAGATCAGCAGAAAATTAGCACGGAAGTCTCTCCTCAGATGATGATGTTGCTCCACTTCTGAGCGAATTCGGCAAAAAAAGAACAGAGACCGAGCAGAGCGTCGTTCTGATTGGATGTGAGTTCATTGAATAACAAGGCCCTGAACTATTTGTAAATCAATGGCTGCCCAGCCAAGGCCAGGCTGAGATTCACCGTGAAATAACAAACCTGAATACCAAGCTGATTTCATGAGGCTATAGAGGACCAGCAGAGTCACATTTCTATGCTTACTTATGAATTAGCCGATTAGTTCAGTTCATTGCATGATCAAAGTGGTAAACCACACAAGGTCGATCTATTGATTTATGTATTACTTATCGCAGATCTCTGCACTGCATGGAATTGAGTTTCCGTTTTGTGTTAGAGCACAAAGTGTGAATGGGTATGACCCATTCACCCATGTACGGTATGTGTAAATGTGTACAACGTGTGCATTACAGTAAAGCACGGGCAAGTGAAGACATTGTGCTTGAGTGCTAACCATTGGACAACTGCATGATAGGCCTACTGTAGCCTAAAGGCTGATACATACTCCGCAAGAACAGAGAAATTAGTTCTTGTTCTCGAGGTGGCAAGAACAAGAACAGAGTTCGTTCTGGCCACGACATTTCATACTTCACGAGAAACTCCTCAAAGGCCCCGCCCACAGCAGCAAACTTCTGCGCCGGCGGAAAGCGCATTAACCACGCCCACTTCAAATTGACCAATCACAATAGTTCTCGGACACGAGACGATGTGTGGAGAACAAGCTGCGAGAACTCCTGAACCAGGGCTGCGAGAACAAAATGACGCCATTTTGTTCTCGCAGCCCTGGGAGCGAGAAGTAATTTCTCTGTTCTCGCGGAGTATGTATCGGCCTTAAGTCCCTTGCTCCACGCCACGTTAAAGAGGCTTTCCAGGGGCTCCTCCAAAAGGACACAGGCAGCTGAATGTTGAATAATCCGGTTTATTGTGGTTTATAGTTTTAAAATGCATGAAGATCAAGCAGGTGGTACCAAGCTAGCAATGCAATGCTAGCACTTTCCTGGGTGTGTGTGTGTGTGTGTGTGGGGTGATGGCTGGTTTAACCTGTGGTGCATTGATTAGCCAATGCACCACAGGTGTGCAGCCTCACCCAGCAGCCTCTAATCAGCCTGACTCAGGGCCAGGTGAGGCTGCTTAAACCAGCCACCAACCACACACTGCACACCTACATACAGCATAATCTATAGCATTAGATATATATCTCATACATACATATTTGACATGAACAGATATGTCTTCTGACTATACCTACCTATATTTCTCATTCCTGCTGCTCCTTTTGCTGTAAAAACTAAATATTGTGGATATTCTGATTCTTCCAATTTGTGTTATTTGTATTTTATTGTCCTTTTGCACATTCCGCTGGGCATCGCCACTTTTCCATTTCACTGCACATCCTATATGTGTATGTGACAATTAAACTTCTCAAATTTTGAATCTTGACATAGTAACACGCAGATTTCTACCCACATTCTGATACCAACGACAACACTTGATTGGCTAAACATATTACCAGACCCAGCCAATGAGCAGCCATGGGGTCAGAGACAGAGATCGGACGACAAGGAAGACAAAGAAGAAAGAATTACAACGGCGACAATGTCGTTCGAGAGCGGTTGTAGTTCCCTATACAATAAAAGTGCAAAATATTCGCAGCAGCGAGCCGTTTTTTTCCGACCGGAAAGTCAGATCCAATAAATCCTGCAGTGTGTGTGTGTGTGTGGGGGGTGGGCATCCTGAGGGCCCAGACGGCAGGCTGGAGTCCAGAGAGGGAGAGTTGGGATCACAGACTCCCGCCCACACTCTGTCCAACGGCCCTATTGAAACACTGCATGACATTACATATATAGTGTGCAGATCTTGGTGGCAGCAGCAGCAAAGATTCAAGCCAGAACTTTGAAGGCCAAAGTGGAGAAGAGTTCCATGTGAACAGGAGTTCAACATATAGATATTGTGACACTCTCTGGGGTTTTGATGAGTGTGCACGTGACTGAAAACAAAATGGGTTCTCAGACAGGCAAAAGGTCAAGGCACACAGCCACTTATTTTCCTGCTATTGAACCTCCTTCTCCTTCTCCTTCTCCTTCTTCTTCTTCTTCTTCTTCTTCTTCTTCTTTTTCTTTTTCTTTTTCTTCTTCTTTTTCTTTTTCTTTTTCCTCCTCCACCCAGGTCCTCTCTTATTTATTTCCTGTATGCCTGGCATTGATTGGCTGCCGCGGTGTGCGCTCAACGAGCCACAGCCAAATCCAATGAGGCTAATTGCCTCTCTCCAAACACTCGTCTCCTGGCCTCCCTCCGGTGGCCGAATGGGGAATTTCGGTCTCCCACACGGTTTCCACCGCTCTCCTTTCCTGCTCCTCAGTGGCCGGCTGCCACAATATGTATAAATAGATACATTGGAAACAGATTGCATTTATATTGCGCTTTTATCCAAAGTGCTTCACAGTATTGCCTCAGATTCACCCATTCATACACGCACACATGCAAGGTAACAACCAACACGTCAGGAGCAGTTAGGGTTCGGTGTCTTGCTCAGGGACACCTCGAACTTAGCTAGGCGGAGCCCGGGATCGAACCAGCACCTTCCTGTTGCCAGACAACCACTCTTACCTCCTGAGCTACTGCACACATTGTCTGTTTGTTTATTTATTTAAGGCAGTGCCGATAAATACACAGGATAGATGGATAGATAAACAGATAGATAAGATATATAGATCGATAGAAAAATTGATAAATATATATCATTATTCATAGTATATACATAGATAGGCAGACCAGATAGAGAGATACATAGACAGACAGACAGATAGGAATAGACAGTTATAACACTCAGCAGCAACTTCACTGGGCATGTAAAAATGTGATATCTATGATATGAATTAACGTATTCACATATATCCAGAGAGCCAGCCAATCCTAATCACACGTGCATGTTGTCTCTCTTGAGAGGAGGCGTCGGCTGCACCCGCACCCGCAGCAGCAGCAGCAGCAGCAGCAGCAGCCTGCTTGTGATTCATGACTCCGAGGAATACCGAAGGAGAGCGTGATTTGTCACCATCTTGCAGGTGGCTTGTATATCAAAGTCAAGGAGGAGCGATGCGGCGTGTATGTAATGAAGACCCCCCCCCCCCACTCTCTCCCTGCCACGCACACACACGCGCACCACATGCACACACACACACACACACCACACACACAGATAGCTTGATGTGTGTGACAGGTTAGATCCCAGGGCGGCTGGGAGGGACTTGGATTACTGCGGGGGACAGCCACCGTCGGTAAGGCTGGAGAGAGAGAGTGTGTCACTGTGCTCCAGTAGCAGAGAATATAGACACAGAGAGAGATAAGGAGAAGAGAGAGAGGGAGAGAGAGAGAGAGTCGCATAGGGAAAAGAGACGAAGGAGAGGGAGAGAGAGAGAGAGGCGGAGGGGAGGAGAGAGAGAGCGGGAGAAAGAGGGAGAGAGAGAGAGAGAGAGAGAGAGATGGAGAGAGAGAGGGAGAAAGAGGGAGAGAGAGATGGGGAGTGAGAGAGTGAGAGACACAGAGAGAGAGAGAGAGAGAGAGAGAGAGAGAGAGAGAGGTAGGAGAGAGAGAGAGAGAGAGAGAGAAAGGAGCCATGAATCGAGACAGACCTAAAGTGCCTCGCAGTGTGTGTGTGTGTGTGTGTGTGTGTGTGTGTGTGTGTGTGGTGTGTGTGTGTGCGCGTGCACGTGCGTGTGTGTCTGGCTGTACTGTAGCATTTATGATGTAAACTATATGCAACCGTCTCTTCTTTCACAGCCCCTGCAGTGGGGACGGGAAGCCCCGCCCCCTCTTGGGGGGGGGGGGGGGGGGGTGAGTTAGGGGGAGGGGGAGGAGGCCAGAGAGAGAGAGAGAGGGAGAGAGAGGGAGAGAGAGAGAGCAAGAGAGAGAGACAGCATTAAGAAGCAAACGCATTCATTGGAGCCCGGGCGTCCGACGCGACGCGCGGTCTGGCTTACTAATGACAGCCACCCCACCCCCCCTGTACCGCTGAGTCTCCCCCCCCCCCCCCCCCCCCCTGTGCATGACCATCGGGGCAAGGGGGGGGGGACCCACACAGAGGAGCAGTCAGCAGCAGGGTGGCAGCCCTCCCACCCCCCAAAAACAGAGCCTGTTCAGAACCTCAGAGAAGCTACCAGCCCCACCCCCCCCCCCCCCCCTCCTGTCAAACGTTGCTGCGTCTCATATCTCCACAGACCAGCAGCGTCTGTCATCAACGCCAGCACTCTCTGCTACAGAACCACGCCTCCTTCTCCCCTACCCACCTCCACCCACGCACCTCCACCCTGACCCTGCCCTCACATCACTTACTGGGGCCGGGGGGCAGTAATAGGCTGCCATCTCGGCTATTAACGTGTGAGAATATATCAACAAGCTATATTTTATTACTCGAGTCGTCGCCGAAGCAATTATGCCATAATTGGATTCATACACGGAATACTCTTTGTTTGACCACAGTTTATTATTAATTTTCTCACCTCCCTCTCTCCCCCTCCCTCTCTCTCTTTCTATCTCTCTCTCTGCTCTGCGGTGCTT
Organism: Coryphaenoides rupestris; assembly: GCA_002895965.2. Lineage (NCBI taxonomy): Eukaryota > Metazoa > Chordata > Actinopteri > Gadiformes > Macrouridae > Coryphaenoides > Coryphaenoides rupestris. The sequence goes on along the minus strand of PIJE02000925.1, from coordinate 54,510 downwards.
GAAGATCACGGAGGTGCCCTATGCAGAAGTGTCACTCCTTAATTCATATCTTGAGATATATATGGGCTGGACAGCCGCTCCTATCTCTCCCGTTATTAACCGGTCTGGGCTTCATATCCGACCCCCCCCCCCCCCCCCCGGTCTGGTTCTTCTTCTACTATGATTACTTTACTTCTGTTGCTCCTGTTGCTGCTGCTGTGGCTGCAGGGAGAGACTGTGCTCGCTCGCTCTCTCTCTTAGCTGACACACAGGAAGAAGGTTGAGAAGGTCTCTCTCTCTCTCTCTCTCTCTCTCTCTCTCTCTCTCTTGTCCCTCTCTCTCTCTGTCTCTCTTGTCCCTCTCTCTCTCTGTCTCTCGCTCACTCTCTCTGTCTCCCCCTCTTCCTGTCTCTCTCTCTCTCTGTCTCTCTCTCTCTCTCTCTCTCTCTCTCTGACGCATTGACGCCCACATCCGTTCTCTTTCTTCATAGAAATTGATTTCTTGTTTCAAATATCATTGCCACAGCACACCTCTATTTGCAATTGAGTTTAGTCATTCAGCAAATGTTTTTTTTTAATCTTTTATTCCAAAGCAGCTGACAGTGAACCCATGCAGATGCGTGTCGTTAAGAGGGCAGGGGAGGCTGGAGGAGGAGGAGGAGGAGGGGGTTGTGGTGGCGAGGGCAGCATGGATGCCTACAGGCGGGCAGGTTGGTGGTTCAAACCTCACTACACGAACCATGACCACTATACCAGCACGATCCATGACTGTGCAGCAGGACAAGACGAGAGGCACTCGAGTGAAGCCTTCGTGCGTGCAAGACTCGCGCGTTACGAGGCTGCCCGTCGTTTGACAGGATTTGTCATGCGGGGACAATGGTGTTCACTGACATGTGAGGACTTCATACTGTATTATCTGCAATCAAGGTTGATTACTGGCTTTCAGAAAGAAATTTTACACACACACACACGCACACACACACACAGAGGAAAATCTATGGACGGTCTGGGACTGGATATCATGTCTTCTTACGTTACTTAACGTAAAACAGGAAGGAATAAAGGAACTCACCGGTAATCTGATTATCGTGAAACTAAGCATGGAGCCCATGGGCACACACGTTGTAATTTGTGTTCAGTTTATTTTCCACCATTTTGGAAAGAGATTCATTGCCTTGCCAATGCAGTAAATTACAATAAAAAAAAAGAAGGGAATTCAAACAAAAGACTGCTACTACAATGACACCTTCTGCTCCCACCAGTTAAAACACTAATAATCCCAACAAGAATGTTAAACTATAACGTCACGCCCTTCTATATATATATCGTTACAGGAGCCTCGACGGACGGGATGAATGAAACAGGATAAACCCGAGCAAAGAGCAAATGAAAAGAAAACCCCACCAACACGTCCACCACTGGCCTGGGACACGTCCCTGTAATTAACAAGTCCCTGTAGGTAACCAGCAGACTGCAGGCACATCTGCACCAAAAACCACCCTGCAGTGTAAGATCGGGCAGTACACATACTGTATCTATATATAGAGAGAGAAGGAGATACAGTATATATTTGCTGGTTTCCAGAGGGACAACACCAGCTGCCCCTGTAGTATTTGTTGTGGGGTTATTAAATACTTTGATTGAGTAGCTGTTCAAACAATTAAAGTTCGAGAACAGGGACCTTGGAACTATTTTCTTAGGAGGGGGGGGGGGTGCGGTAAATATCGTTGCCTTCCCTTCTTCCGTCCCACGCTGGACGACTCTGTCGAAGACAGCAATGCTGATTAGACTGAGCTATTAGTGAGCCCCACCCCCCATGCATTTCATTTCAAGTCATTAAAGAAGTATAACAGCTATTAAAGGACTCCTATTATACCACCAGGTGTGAGCGTGATTAGCCACTCCAAGCTGTTTCAAAAACCAGTTGGAATTGCCCCCACTTGACATCACAAGTGGGAGTGTCCACCTAGAAGTATGGATGGTGGATAGACAGACAGTCCACCGGGGAGGCTGATCTATCCGGCATACTTCTAGGTGGACACTTCCACTTGTGACGTCACACGGGGCCATTCCAACAGGACGTTGAAACCGCTTGCAATGGGGCTAATCACGCTCACACCTGGTAGCATAATAGGAGTCCTTTAAGAAATCTAAAATGTGCGACGTAGGTGTTCATAATGCATCTTTATTATTCTGACAATAAAACACGGCTCACGTCAATCAATGAAACCTGGATGAGGGAAAAAATCCTTTAATAGTGCAAAGTCAAAAGTCACGAGACCAATCAGAGGCCCTTCAGAGGTAACAAATATTGTGCAGCCATGCTTGGACCTGAGACCAGGTCTGCGTGAAGGCTGGCTCTTTCTTCCATACAACCATATCGCAAAAATAAATTGTGTGAAAGAACATGAGGCCAAACGGAAATAGGCGGGAATAGAAAGAACGGTGTACAGTAAGATCAGCTGGTGCATGCATGGGACACTTTCCAGAGCTGTACTTTTTTTTACAATTTACTCAAGTATTCTTTTGCCTTTTACTTTATACCTTTGTTACAACTAGTCTATTATCTACGATGCACTTTGCCTTTGCCAGTGACCGAAATGAAGCTGCTGTGTCACACGGCGAACCTAATCACATCCAGTACACTACACCATCGGTGGCCTGCAGTGCGCTTAAAGTTTCATTTAAGGCGTATTAAAAAAGTGCATTGAGTGGATCTATGAAGAACAAATGTAGGCTACAAACTGTATAAACATCTGAGTCAACATTTGGTGCAGTGAATTCCAACGTCTCCGGTCGAGAGAGCAAAAGATATTGAAAAAGAGGGAAAAAAGGGATTTTTTACATTTAATATGCCAATTACATTTGTGTTTCTCTCTCTCTCTGTCTCTCTCTCTCTCTCACTCTCTTTCTCTCTCATTGGTTATTCTACCCAGCCCGGTGTCTTTAATAACACGTAATGCAATTCATACAACTCCATACTACACTATAAAACCTTTTTTTCCCCCTCGGAATTGAAGATACTGTTAAGGCTTCAAACACCAAGACACAACGGAATCAATTATTTCTAACAATAGTCGCTTTTAATAGAGTGCCCCGCGACAAATGACATTCTTCAAGCTGGCAGCAGAATATGACAATTTCTAACTGGCGCATCTCTGCTCTTTCATAAAATTAGCTCCTTTTTCCATCAGTTAAAGTATTTTAGACGAAGTCGTGATGCACATTTGCCGCCGGAAACGTGTGTAGGCTACGAATGTTAGACTGACTGAACGACACTTGCTGATTGCCGAGGGACTCAAAATGGAGATGCTATTTGTGCTGGTTTCGGAGGTCTCAGTGTGTGTGTGATTATATGTCGCTATCGTATTAATATTAAGCCCACCTGACTACTGCATGACAGATACATAACGAGTGCACAGAAGAGGGTTATTTTGGTTTGGTTTTAAAACGACTTTAAGCCTCTTAAGCGGAATTAAAATGTGTACTTTCCTATTCACAAGGTTATTTTGGGTCTTGGCTTTGTTAGGGTGCATAACGCATGCCCAAAGGGGTAGGGGTTGCCTTATGAGCAGTATTTTTATCACAGCATGTTTACCCATTATTACTTATACTGTGTATATTGACAGGTTTTCAATATACATTTGTGTAGATTAAAACAAATCTAATCTTTTTTCATTGCTATTTCTGTACATTCTCCTGTGACACGCCTGTGATTAATGAAGGAAGTCTTGTTTTATCTTATTAGCTCACAATTTGTATTCCTTCATAAAGGGAATCATTTGATCATTTAATTTAATCATTTAATGATTCAGCAACATATAATATTATATTATATGTATACTATAACTTATATAACATATACTGTATAATACGTGAGGAATGAGTGCGGTCTGTGTTGGGAGTTGTTGCGTATGTACTGTAACCCCAATGTATATATATCTAGTTAACGCTATATCTCTCCCCGTCTCGGCCCTCACCTTCTCACCTCCCTCTCCTCTCTCGTTCCTTTATCTGCTCTCTCTTTTCACTCCTTCTTTCTCTCGACGTCATGTGTCCAGACGATGCTATATAGGCCAGCGGCATATTAATTGGTGAACGTGGTGGTGGTGGTGGTGGTGGTGGTGGTGGTGGGTGCTCATCGTGTCTGACGGGGACCTTTAACCTGCTGCTCACACAAGGTGGCATCTCTGCATGTCCACCCGCTCTGGGCAGTCACGCCACGTCGCCGGTAGCAAGCCGCTTCATTAATCCGAACATTCTGAGCAGAAACCATCGCTGTCCTTGTCCGTAACTCACGGCACCATGTTAAATACCTTGTTGATGTGGGTTAACTACCTTGTCTTGTGTATATATATATATTTATATATTCTTTTATATACATTTTTAATCATTGATTTTTGTTCCATATTTATCCTTTACTTTTTATGTTTTTATTGACTTGCTTTTATTTATTATTTTACTGATTTCTATTCCTTTTATAAATATTTTATTGTTGTGTTTGTAGTCCTGCAAAATCCTATTCATTGTCTATTATTGTTTTTAATTTTTTTTCTTTTATTTGTCTGTGGTGTTTTAATCTTACTTTGGGCTGAAGCACTTTGGGCTGCATGTTGTCTGAAAAGCGCTGTATAAATGAAGTTGATTTGATTTGATTTGATATGATTTGTATCATGTATCTGAAATAAACTTTAAATCTTCCTGGGTGATGCTGCCTCATTGTGCCACATTGATTTCCCAGGCCTGACTCAGAAAGACTCGGAACACATCTCTTCCATATCAGTTAATATTGCGCTTTGTCCGACTGCTCGGGCACAGACCAGCCAACTTTGGTCCGGAGCGAGTCGCTGCATCAGGTGTGAAAATAACCGAACTAAAAGCAGGGAACGCAGAAGAGAGGGTCGAAATAGGTCGCCGCCATTGTACAGGCTTGGGATCTTGTGATCGGCTTATTGTGCATTTCTATACTGGAGTGACAATTACATTTTTCCAGGTCATTTGGCAGACAATTTTATCCAAAGCGACTTACAAAGAGTACATTTGTTAAAAGAGACAGCAATATATCGCTGTGGTACATAAAGAATAGAGCAGGTTTCAAGCGTTCATAGTTGCAAGGTTAATAGAATGAGTTTCATAATTGCTAGGTTGTCTGCATAATAGCTGGGATAAGAGCAGACGTGTCATTCTGAGTGCAGTACCAACATCTAAGAACATACAATATGCTGAACAATGCTAAGTACTGTTAATAATGCCAAGACGTACAAAGTTAGTGCTAGGGTTAGGAGTGCAGGTGAACTCTGAACAGGTGGGCCTTGAGTCTCTTGCGGAAGCTGGTGAGCGACTCCTGCCGTCCTGCCGTCCTGACAACGTAGACAAGTGTGGCGTTCTTCTTGTTTGTCTTCTTGTTGGTTTTTTGTGTTCATTGGCGGATCGCAAAGCAAACCAGCGACGCACCGCCGTACCGCCAGCCTATTGTATATGATCATGTACACAAGTGTCCTCAACAAGGTACAGAAAACACTGCTAATGTGGCAGCTGAGTGGTGTTGGGAGTGTAGAGGAGGGGGTTTAATCGTAGTCCTCGGACACGGTGCGAAGCAATCATACCTAATGTGAAAATGCCCTCCGACAACAAAATAGGACCACTTGAAGCGATTAGTCTGTCGACGTCAAATCAAACGGCGACTGTCTCCCGGCCGGCCGTAATGGAAATGAGCAGCAGCAAGGAACCTCTGTGTAGCTCTTGACGTCCAACTGTCTGAGCTCTTTTGTTTTGTTGCATAAGGCAGACAGATATAAACTGTCTGGGCAAAATGTGTGCTGGGACGTAAGAGTGTATCGCGGGGCCGAGCGTTCAAAGCGCGTTCTTGAACCCGGTATTCTCCGGCGCAGAGAATGGCTTCAGAATTGCGGGCATCGCTGCGGCGATCTCAATTGGAGCGGCTCCCGGGCATCGGACGCATATTGTTGCCTGAAGGCTGCCGGGGAGAAGTTTGGCGGTTGTTCACTGTGTTGTTGGTCACCGTTTTCGTTCGCTTCGCCTGTTCCTTGCCGATTGTCTCGTCCGTGTGTTCACTTGAGGCGCGACACAGTGTTCAAACCACACTCCGTGCTTTTCTTCGGGTGAAGGAGACACAGCAATCTCTCAGGTCGGCGACGGGGCCATGCGGTCGACCTCGCGGGAGTTTGCCGTGGACTGGAGGGCTTTGTCGCTTCAAAGTTGAAATTATTGAAGATTCAAGATGTTTACGCGCCCTTCACGCTCCTCCGCGCGCCGCCTCGGACCGGGCATACGGCGTTCCGGCACCCCTGAGTCCCCCTTGGCTACTGTTAGGCTCTCAACGTTCCCCGTCCCCCGCTGGCTCTGTCCTCTCGGCAGGCTCCTCCCACTTCTCTCACCTCTCTGAGTCGGATCCCGACGTTCCCGGTACGTCGGCGCAGGCGCAACGGCGGAGCGGCGATGACGCTGCCACAAACACGACTCTCCTCACCCGCTCGTCATTCCCAATCACCGCACCTGTCCCTTGTCTGCAATCACCGTCAACGTATAGCCTTTAGCCTACTGTCGCCCTAGCGTTTGGAGTGGAGTTTTTTTCTCTCGCCAACTAAACTTCACGCAGTTGTTGTGCCAACCCCGCTTTGCCTTTGCCTTACCCGTGATCTTTATCACTCACCCTCCTTCTCCTTCTCATCCCTCCAGCATCCCGGACCCCCCCCACTGCTGAGTCGAGCCAACCCGCAGAGCCCTCACCCTACCTCCATTACTTTGTGGCATCCTTTTGTGGCAACCCCCTTGTGTTACTTGTAACTTACGCCTCCTCCATTGCTGTGCGCCTGGGTCTTACCTCCACACACCCTAACAGTTTATTTGTCACATACACATACAGGATATGCAGGGAAATGCAGTGTGGAAGTTACACAATTTACGCAGTGAAATTTACAACAAGTCGGAATGTTTTGAGCCGTAGCTGATTGTCTGTGTGTCAAACTCGCCGCCCTCGAGAACACAGCGGCCCGACCTACCGAGCATCACTTTACTGTCTTTTGTCTGTGGATATCCTTTTACTCTACAATAACTAATGAATGTATTGTCCGGTCTTGTACCGTACGCTTCAATACAAATAAACGCCAACGCTTTACCCCGGTGTTGCGGGCTGATAACCACCAGTAGCATCCCTTCCAACGTCACATTGAGTGATCGACGTTCGAAGCGGGTGAACTCAATCAATCTAATCAATGAATCGATCGATGAGGAGACTTCAACTTCAAGTACAGTAAGTGTGTTTCTCTCCTATAGGTATGTCAAGTGGAGTGGACCGTCAGTAGACCTGTGTTGGTCTGACCCAGTGCCTCCTCCTGCTAGCCACCCAGCACCGGCTACACCTGTGCCAAGAGTTCCTCCTCTGGGAGTCCTACTCTTCCTTTCTACTGGGCTGGGGGGGGGGGGGGGGGGTGGTTTCCTTGTACTAAAATCTTTGCGTTTTTCCAAAATGCTGTCCCCATAATCTTTTATTATTATTATTATATTATTTTACCTTTTTTTTTACTTATCAGTTATTATATTACTAATTGTTTTGAGTTGTTTGAGTATTTATGCTTCTAAGAATACGGTTCAGAAGGAAACTTTTTACTGTACTTACCATGACTAAATGTTTAGTTTAGAAGTTGTTTAGAAGAATACTGCAGGAGCGAATGGGGAGTAAGCATTCCATTGTACTTCTTACATACGGCATTAAAGAAATCTTGAATCCTGAATCCCCAGGCGGCGAAAACATCTTCATTAAAACTTCATTTCGTTTTCACGATGAAAAACACTGTGAGATTTTGACCGCCGACAACAACAACAACAACAACAACAACAACGCAACACCGGCATTTTTAGCCGCATCCACTTTTATTTTGAGAAACGCATGAATGCAGAACGCCGGGTGTGAAGCCCTCGGAGATGCGTGACACGCAGCCGCAACACCGTCGAGCGAGCGAAGGCAACGCGGCGTAATGAATCGCGGGCGACGGCCGAGCTGGCGAGCTGTCGCGCGGGGTTCACAGTGATGTTTGTGGCGCGCGTCCCGACACCCCCCCCCTGCTCACGGTGTTCACCGCGGAGCGTCTGACTCCATCGTCCACGTCTGAGGCCGCGGAGCCTCAGACGCGGATTAAGAGCGCCGCTGATGCACCGGCGGGTTGAGGAAAACAGACTCGACGTTCTGAGCTCTTGCGGCCCCAACATTTTGCGAAAGTTTTCCAAAAGTACCCCCTCAGATGTGCGCAGCGTACGCTGAACTCCACGATTATCGCTACAGATATCGGTTCTCAGCGTTAAGACAAGACTCACAGCAACAACTCGCCGGCTCCCGCAGCGAAACGTTTGGATTCTGCCTCAAGCCTCTTAAGCCTTTTAAGTATATTTAAAGTCTATTGATTTAGCTGTTGAAGCCATTTTGAAGTCTTGAAATATCAGCTCAGAAATGAAGTACAGAGAATCGCTATCCGCTCTGTGATTGGTTGCTTTGGCGGAGGCAACCCAGAAACTTCAGACTTCAAATTACGTATTTATGAATTATGTGAATTGCCAGATACTCCAGGCTGGAGTATCTGGCTATCGCTGCTCTAGTCCTGTGGTAACAACAGATGTATTGACTGTAAATATTCTGATCCCTCCAATTCATGTTATTTGTATTCTTATTTTCTTTTGCACATTCCACTGGGCATCGTCACTTTTCATTTCACTGCATATCCTTTCTGTGTACGTGACAAATAAACATCTTGAATCCATAGGAATCTCACTTTGTTTTGTGGGGCGGGCGTATGAAACATATGGTGGAGACCGAGCCGAACGGAAGGCCCTCGCGACATTCAACACACACACAAAAAAGAAATACCTGGAGAGAATGTAAACCCTATCGCCCACGGCCGCGCGCGTGCGTGCATGTGTGTGTGTGTGCGTGTGCATGTGTGTGTGCGTGTGTGGTGTGCGTGTGTGTGCGTACGTGTGTATATGTGTGTGCGTACGGTTTCCATTTAGGAAAAGGTATGTTTCGACAGAACTTGTCACTGTGTGTTTGTCTGTGGGAACACATGTTCCACGTGAGCATACACGTGAGCACACACACACACACACACACACAGTTTAACCACCACAGGAGAAAAAGTGTGTGTGTTACACATCTTTGCATATTTGAAGATGCAGATATTAATAAGCATATGAACATGTTATAATTGTGTTAAATGTGATATTGCATGTTATAATAGTTTCAAGGGTGTGAATATGTTGTTATAGTAGTGTTATGAGTGTCAATGTGATGTTATAGTAGTGTTAAGAGTGTGAATGTTATGTTATAGTCGTGTTATGAGTGTGAATGTTATGTTATAGAAGTGTTATGAGTGTGAATGTTATGTTATAGTAGTGTTATGAGTGTGAATGTGATGTTATAGTAGTGTTATGAGTGTGAATGTGATGTTATAGTAGTGTTATGAGTGTGAATGTTATGTTATAGTAGTGTTATGAGTGTGAATGTGATGTTATAGAAGTGTTATGAGTGTGAATGTGATGTTATAGAAGTGGAGGGACCAGGGAGACATCGTGATTTGACATAATCGTTGCGAATGAGTTCGCGTCGTTTATCACGGCGACGGAATCAATAAACTCATCGCTTTAATAAGATACTGCAGAGGAGCGAGCAGACTATCGGATATGTATTATGAACACTTCATAACAACCTCATTCATTTGATGAATCCCACTCACTCTGAGAAGACGCTTTTTCCAGCATTGTTTTCCAAAGCATGTTTCAAACGACCATCAATTGGGAATTTTATTTTGTTTTAAATTCAGCTCATCGGGAAAAATGAGGCCAGAATTTCCCAGACGTGGCCGAGACAGGGGGGCCTGGGCTCGCACATCACCATGTGACGCAACACCTAAAAAACACACACATGCACGCACACACACACACACACACCACACACAGCGCACACACGCACACAACGGCCCTTCTCCCTTTTTAATGTGCACAGATTCGCGGGGTTTAGTCGGGCGTTGCAGGCTAATTTCACGGGGGGCGGTAATTGGAGCTGGAGTGCTGCTAGCAGGGGGCTAACCAGGCCTAGCCCGCTGGATGAGCCTCCAGGCTGAGAGGCAGCGCTGGAACAGACTGGCTAGCCAGTCAGGCGGGCAGGCAGGCAGGCGGGCAGGCGGTGGTTCTGGTCCCCGGGGATCATGGATTACACACAATAAGCCGCCTCTCATGCGCCATTTAACTCCCATAGCACATATTGATTTCTGATAGAGGCCCCACGCCACCCCCCGCCCCCCCCACCGCGTGTGTGTGCTTTATATGTTTGTGATGTGAGTGTGTATGTGTGTGTGTGTGTGTTTTATATGTTTGTGATGTTTGTCTGTTTGTGTGTGTGTGCGGGAGTGTGTTTATACAGTATGTACGTGTGTTTATGTGTGCGTGTGTTTGTAATGTTTGCGTGTGTGTGTGTGTGATGTTTGTGTGAGTGTGCAAGTGTGTGTGTGTGTGTGTGTGTGCGTGTGTGCATGCGAGTGTGTTTGTGTGTATGTATGTTGCCGCGTGTGGTGCATGTGTTTGTGTGTTGCGTGGGCCTATGTTTGTGTGTGTGTGTGTGTGTCTTCATGAGGGTCGATTTGTGCATGCCCTTGAGTGTATTTGTGTGTGTGTGTGTGCGTGCACTTGCACAACACGTGCACGTGTGCGACTTGTGCATGTGTGTGTGTGTGTGAAGCAATGCGTGTGTGTTCCCACTCGCGTGGATATCATTAAGCGCCGTGCGAGGAGATGGTCTCACCTCCTGCAGCACCCTGTCGTCCCGAGCCCCCACCCAACCCCACACACCCCGGCCGACACACACACCCCACCCCCACCCCACCCCTTGACACCCGCTCATATAAATACACACAAGGTGCTGATCGCAGGCCTTCAGGTGCAGGCCGGAAGCAATGCCTGCGGAAGTCTGATCTCACTCCTCCCTCAAGCTCATCGGAACAGCCAATCTGCACCGCCAACCTCAATACAATTCATCCCAGTTCCTTGGCCCCGCATTATATATATGTTTTACATATATTTTTCTATATATTTTTTGAATTTGTTTGAATTTCCACTCTCTGTTTAATCTTCAACGTTAGGCACAATATGACACAAAAGCACACTCCTGGTTTGTTAAAAACGAAGGCAATAAAGCTGATTCTGATTAAGTGTGTCAAGTGTGAGGTACATTTGATTAAGTGTACACATTTACATTCACATTTACATTTAGGGCATTTGATGCTTTTATCCAAAGCGACCTACAATTCGTAGTACATTTGTTGAAAGAGTGAGACGACAACGGTACAAAAAGATTAGAATAGAAGAAGAAGAAGTTCCAAGCTCCAAGTGTTCCTGACTGCTAGTTTGACAGGAAAATAGCGAGCATAAGACGTCATGTACACACTGAAACGGAAAAGCAGGCCGTGGCCGGACCCCCCGCCCTGCTCCCAGTACCCCGTGGAGACGGACCAAAGCAACAGTGTGTGTGTGTGTGTGTGTGTGTGTGTGTGTGTGTGTGTGTGTGTGTGTGTTGCGGTGGACTGACCTGGTTTTAGAGTCGCACCTATTTTACCCCCAGGTGTGATGTTGATGAGCCATTAACCAGCCATTTCAGGATCTCCCCGCGTGGGAGAGTGCGTCCCAGATGGACGCCTCACAGCCTATCATTACAGGAGGGCTCAGGGCTTTTATTATTTGTTATTTCATTGTCTTTTTTTTGTGGAGGGGGTGTAAAATAGAAGGCCTTTGCCGTTGCGTTCGACTGAGAGGGCACGGACGTTGACGGATGTAAACGGAACATCTGAAGGCTGTTGCGCAGAGATAACTCTATGTAAGAGGGGGAAGGAAAAATACACAAAAAAAAACACCCAGAAGAAACCCCCCCCCCCGGGTCTTGGTTCTCAGGCCTGGTTCAGAAGACACATCTCTCCAAAGAGGATCTTGTCAAGAAGACAGAGCTGAGTTGTCTACAACGTTATCTAATGATTTCGTGACGTAAAGCCGGAGATATACGATCTGCTTTTTAACAACCGCCTGCGCCGTGGTCGGAAACGGTTCACGTACTTGCACTCACGTGTACACGTAACCGTCACACGCACTTCATCACATGCACTTTATCACATGCACTTTATCACATGCACTTTTATGTGAGGATCAGCCACTAGAGGGCGTGCCAACCGAGAACTCAGACTGTATTTACATTTACGTTTACATGTTCATTGAGGGCATTTGACAGACGGTTTTATCCAAAGCGACTTACAAAGAGTACATTTGTTGAAAGAGACAGCAATATATCATTGTGGTTCATAAAGATAAGTAAAGATAATAAAACAGGTTCCAAGCGTTCATAGTTACAAGGTTAATAGAACGAGTTTCAAAATTGCCGGGTTGCCTGCATAAGTAGCTGGGATAACAGCAGACGTGCCATCTTGAGTGCTTTACCAGACCGTTTGCCGCTTGTCTTCAAAACTTTCCGCCACTGTTGTCGTCGTCGTCGTCGTCGTGCCTACTGACCCCTGACCCCTGACCCCTGCCACGCGAGTATCACACGGCCCAGACCGCCCCCTATATATATATACGGTTCGCGCGTGCGTATCGTTCATTTCTGAAGACACGCCGACGCACAAGCCACCACTCCACAGGACAAGCGTCGTTAAAATCGAGTAGATCTCCCGCCTAATGATGTGAGCAGCCAGCCTCGCCGCGATCGTCGGAGAGAGAGACGCCGCCCTCTGGAAAAAATGACAGCCAGCGCACACGGGGGCGCGGGAAGCGGGAAATGTAACTCGAGGCCGTTTGTTTAACGCCGAATATCAACATGAGCTTAAACAAGCTAATTATTGTCAACAACAGACAAATCTGTGTGTGGTCGCCCGAGCTGAACGGACGCCACCACCCTCACGCAGCGAGCGCTGGCTGTATCTCCCCCCTCTCTCTCTCTCTCTCTCTCTCTCTCTCTCTCTCTCTCTCTCTCTCTCTCTCTCGCTCTCTGTTACACGTACTTGCAGACACACACACTGTCTCGGTCGTTCCAGCTTTGCACTTACATTTGTTTGTTGTCACATGTCGGTAGAGATAGTGTAGAACAATACGGCTTTTTTTTTTTTTCCCCCGAAAGAACCGTATGTTAATGTTTCGCTTTTGTTGTGTTCACTGAGTACTTTGCTTGTACTCTGCCTGTCAATGCATGCTTTGCAATAACTGCATTATTATTATTAGTATTAGTATTAGTATTACCAGTGTTATTTGTATTAGACACATGTGTGTAGCGGTTGTAGCTGCAGTTGACATATTTCCTTAGTAGCGGTAAGATTAGATGTATATGTGTAGTAGAAGCAACAACAGTGGCAGATATTCACGTAGAATATCGGATTAGATACATTAGCATTAGTATTGTAGCATCGGATACATTTGCGTAGATGTAGTGAGCGTGGTCGTCGTAGATCAGCGGTAATATTATGATGAGCATCATCTTCATCATCACGACAGAGCAGGGGGCTCGCGGTGTGTGTGTGTGTGTGTGCCCGTGGTCCCTCAGGGGCCACACAGCGGCGGGTGGGTGGGTGGGTGGGCGGGTTGGTCGGCTGGGTACTCACGGTCGCTGCAGAAGGGCCCGCCGTACGTGGTCATGGTGCAGTCGCAGAAGAAGCCCTCCCAAAGCTGCAGGCACACCCCCTGGTGGAGGCACGAGTCCTCTGTGCAGGTGGTGCTGGGCCCTGGGCGAAGAAAGAAGCTGTTTTTTTTTGCCGTGTTTTTATGTTCATTTTATTCTTTATGAGTCGAGATAATGTTATTTTATCGTCAAAAACAAACGGTTGTTTATTGGCTTTTTATTAGTTTTTATTTGTACTTGTACTGTCGTGATTTTTCCATCAGGGATTAACAAAGTACATCTGATTTAATGTTGTTGTCCGTTACAGTCCAGAGGGTTTTAGGACATGCCCTCTAACCCATAGAATAAAACACTAAAACACTATATTACGATACACGAGTACTCGATTTGGACTTAAGTATTCGCTGACTGAAAGCATCTATATATTTATAGAGAGTAATGAAACGTTTGCGATGCCATCTTTTTGATTCAATTCTTATTTACACAAAGGATTAACTTACATAACGATTGAACACTGCTTAGTTTTGACTTTATGATTTCCATAAACATGAAGCAATAATATTCGATTTGTCTTGCGCAACAATGTTGTTGTTTTTTAGAGCTTACTCAAAATATATTTCACATGAGCACTCAAATCAGATATTATACAGAACCATAATTTTTTTTTTTTGTGTGGTGGGGGGGGGGGGGGGGGGGTCATGTGGGGGTCTTGGGGGGGGGGGCGGGGAGTCTCACCTCCACAGCCGCGCTCCACCTGCCCCACCTTGTGGAGGGCGTCGGCCAGCAGGTCGGGCAGCCGGCCGTTGAGGTCGACGGAGGCCAGGCAGCCCTGGTAGCCCTCCCGCGACGCGATGAGACGCGGGAGGCTGCTGTACATGCCCTTCCCCACGCCCCCGATGTACAGATTTCAATAGTACTGTTGTTGTGCCGTGACATTTGAAGTTATTTGTAATCTCTGGTGAATAATTAGCCTGTGAGGTTGTTAGCCCGCCGTGTCGTCGCTAATTAATTGGTCGAGTCGTCGTCACCTTCTCTCGAGCCCTTGAGCCAAGAACAGAGAGTAATCACACTGCCAGCGCACGATAAAATACCAATAAATGAAGATGAAACTTTCAATTAGCTTTCTGAAGAGACACATCGTTCTTTTTTTGCGTTTTCCGTTTTTTTCTTTTATTTTTTTTCCTTCGTTTGACCAACGTTGCATATTAATAAATGAATGTTAATCCGCACGGAGAGAAGACAGCGACTGTTTCAATGTTCAGTCAATTTGACGTACGTACGTTGAACCCTGACTTCCTGGTGTAGTCATTCAAATGATTTGTTTTCCCTCCGTGTCGCCGCTTCGGATAAGATACTGAATAATACACAAATAAACTCTGAGAATAGACACAGAAATAGATACATAAATAAGGAATGCACCATAAGAAGTACATAAATAAATAATACATCCTAATGATGACGATGATAATAATAGCGATGTACATAATACATACACCCACACAAAAACATCTTGTGTCTGGTGTTGCTGCATCTGTCTGCCGACGGTTCAACAACAAAAAACAACAACAACAATGACAACAACCAACAACAACAACAATGACAACAACCACAACAACCACAACAACAACAAGGACAATGACAACAACAACCACAACAACAACGACAATGACAACAACAACCATAACAACAATGACAATGACAACAACCACAACAACGATGACAACGACAACAACAACAACCACAACAACAATCACAACAACACCAATAATGACGATGACAACAACAACGGCGACAACAACAACAACAGCATTTCCCTCACGTTGTTGTGTTGTGTGTCTCGGTGTGTGTGTGTGTGTGTCTCGGTGTGTGTGTGTGTGTGTGTGGTGTGTGTGTGTGTCTCGGTGTGTGTCTGTGTGTTTGTGTGTGTCGTGTGTGTGTGTGTCTGTGTGTGTGTGTGTGTCTCGTGTGTGTGTGTGTGTGTGTGTGTCTGTGTGTGTGTGTCTGTGTGTGTGTGTGTGTGTGTGTGTGTGTGTGTGTGTGTGTGTCTGTGTGTGTGTGTGTGTGTGTCTGTGTGTGTGTGTGTGTGTGTGTGTGTGTGTGTGTGTGTGTGTGTGTGTGTGTGTGTGTGTGTGTGTGTGTGTGTGTGTGTGTGTGTGTGTGTGTGTCTGTGTTGTGTGTGTGTGTGTGTGTGTGTGTGTGTGTGTGTGTGTGTGTGTCGTGGTGTGTGTGTGTGTTGTGTGTGTGTGTGTGTGTGTGTGTGTGTGTGTGTGTGTGTGTGTGTGTGTCTCGGTGTGTGTGTGTGTGTTCCAGGCGAGCTGTACATCGGGGGCGTGGGGAAGGGCATGTACAGCAGCCTCCCGCGTCTCATCGCGTCGCGGGAGGGCTACCAGGGCTGCCTGGCCTCCGTCGACCTCAACGGCCGGCTGCCCGACCTGCTGGCCGACGCCCTCCACAAGGTGGGGCAGGTGGAGCGCGGCTGTGGAGGTGAGACACACACACACACACACACACACACACACACACACACACACACACCGAGACACACACACACACACACCGAGACACACAACACAACAACGTGAGGGAAATGCTGTTGTTGTTGTTGTCGCCGTTGTTGTTGTCATCGTCATTATTGGTGTTGTTGTGATTGTTGTTGTGGTTGTTGTTGTTGTCGTTGTCATCGTTGTTGTGGTTGTTGTCATTGTCATTGTTGTTATGGTTGTTGTTGTCATTGTCGTTGTTGTTGTGGTTGTTGTTGTCATTGTCCTTGTTGTTGTTGTGGTTGTTGTGGTTGTTGTCATTGTTGTTGTTGTTTTTTGTTGTTGAACCGTCGGCAGACAGATGCAGCAACACCAGACACAAGATGTTTTTGTGTGGGTGTATGTATTATGTACATCGCTATTATTATCATCGTCATCATTAGGATGTATTATTTATTTATGTACTTCTTATGGTGCATTCCTTATTTATGTATCTATTTCTGTGTCTATTCTCAGAGTTTATTTGTGTATTATTCAGTATCTTATCTGAAGCGGCGACACGGAGGGAAAACAAATCATTTGAATGACTACACCAGGAAGTCAGGGTTCAACGTACGTACGTCAAATTGACTGAACATTGAAACAGTCGCTGTCTTCTCTCTGTGCGGATTAACATTCATTTATTAATATGCAACGTTGGCCAAACGAAGGAAAAAAAAAAAGGAGGAAAAAAACGGAAAACGCAAAAAAAATAACGATGTGTCTCTTCAGGAAGCTAATTGAAAGTTTCATCTTCATTTATTGGTATTTTATCGTGCGCTGGCAGTGTGATTACTCTCTGTTCTTGGCTCAAGGGCTCGAGAGAAGGTGACGACGACTCGACCAATTAATTAGCGAAGACACGGCGGGCGAACAACCTCACAGGCTAATTATTCACCAGAGATTACAAATAACTTCAAATGTCACGGCATCAAGGCACAACAACAGTACTATCATATCAGTACTATCAGAACGTATCATTTCTACTATTCCTATCCTGAGTACAGCTAGTGTATATTTCCGGTGTTTTTTGGGTCGTTGTTTTTCGTTTTATTAATTATGACAACAAGTTCACCCAGTGTTGGCAAACAAAGTTAACAAACAAAGCCAACTTTTCTATTCTAATTAACTTATTTATTTATTTACTTACTTTTATTGTCATTCTATTAGGCTTATACACTTTTATGTCGAAATTGAAATTACATTTTTTGTGCAACCACTGGCACAAGAATTTCCTTTGGGATTAATAAAGTTCTATCTTATCTCATCTTATCTCTTATCTTATAACTGACTATGGTAGCTACTACAATAGCAGCTTATGACAACAGTAGCAGCACACAAATGCTGGGGACTATCAGAGCGGTCAGGCTGCTACTATTATTATTAATATATTATTATTAATATTATTACTATTCATGTGCCCGCTTGAAGCATGCCCATTTGAAACAACATCACACTAGACACTGCGTTTCCTCGGTTCCTCACTCAGCAATAAACTTGCCAAGTGTGAAGTCGATCCAATGAGCTGCGAAATATATACATACGGTACACACACACACACACACACACACAATAGACCTTCAAGGAGATCCCTCAACGTCAGAAATAGACAACGTGAGATCACAGAGTCAGCCTACGACTGACGGATACGGGTAAGAAACACTAAAACACTATATTACGATATAATAAGAAACAAAATACCAATGTGAATTTTGATGTTTTATCTAAGGTTAGAGGTTAGAGTTAGGGTTAGGCTTAGGGAAAGGGTTAGGCTTAGGGTTAGGGTAAGGGTTACGATTAGAGTAAGGGTGAGGGAACTCGTTGAAAGTCTATCGGACTACCTTGCTCGTCGAAAATTGAGGCTAAAGGGGTATCCTTGGGGTGTCCTGGCCAACCGTCCACATGTCAAAGTCAAAGTGTTTTATTGTCACATGTACATCACAACCCAGGGCCACTCTGAACAGTGAAACTCTTGTGACATGGTAGGTGACAGTACGTAGGAAGTAGGCAAAAGATAAATAAAATATATGCATTGAAAGAAGAATATATATATATATATATATAGAGAATGGCACAATATACATAATAAAGATAATACAATATACTGCATCTAATAAAGATACAAAATGTAATGTAATGTAAAAAAGAAAACACATCAGCCGTTCTGTAGAAATGTTGAAATCGGGATTATTGCCTATGAATCCAGAAGTATTGAATATTAAGTATTATAAACGTACAAGTAAGGAAGGGCAGAGATGCACGAGTGAGGGCGGCAGTCGCGGAAATATGGCACAGGGCATGTGACGGGTTTGGTTGAGGTGTGGGACCGCGTTGGTTCGGTGTCGGTGAGGACGGGTTGAGGGCGGGGTGGTGGGGGGGGGGGGCCATACCTTTCAGGTCCAGGTTGCGGGCGCCGTTGGAGTGCTGCGTGACGGTGTGCGCGTCGATCTTCAGCGTGTGGACGTTGCCCGCGTCCCGGGACACCACCACGTTGTGCCACTGGTTGTCGTTGAGCGGCTTGTCCGAGTTGCCCTTCATCAGCGAGGGCCCGTTGCCCAGGTCGAACACATAGTGGATGTAGCTGGTGGGGAGAGACACACACACACACACAGAGGGGGGGGGGGGGGGGAGACATGGAGGCACGCATGCAGTTAGTCAGGCGTCACAGAAGTGTTGCTATATTTAGGGAGCACCTTTTCAAACAAACAGGTACAAAGCACTTAACAGCATGTGAGCATAAGAGAACACGCACACACACACACACACACACACACACACACACACACACACACACACACACACACACATATTAGACGCACACACACACACACACACACAAATATTACACGCACACACGTACATACACAAACACATATTACACACACACACATTACACACACACACACACACACACATTATAAGCAGACACACACACACACACACACACACACACACATATATACAGAAGTGCGCACACACACAAACACATGCGCCCAAAGAAGACACACACACAGACGCACACCTGCACACAAAGATGCACACACATACACATATAGGCAAACACTCTCACACATACACACACAAACACACACACAGAGACATGCACACACATAGATAGACGCACATACATACACACACACACACACACACACACACACACATAGATGTGCGCACACACACATACACAAAGAAGCAGAGACACAAAGAAGCAGAGACACACACACACACACATGTGCACATGCACACAAAGACGTGCACACACACACACACACATAGTAGACGCACACATACACACACAAACACATGCACATAGATATGCACATAGAGGCACACACACACGCACACACACACACAGAAATATGTGCATTCAGAACACATCCATACTGCGGTCGCCGTAATCAGAGACACTATAGGGAACCGTACTGCAGATTAAATCAAGCCTACGGTTTATTGTTGAGTGCTCAGCGTTCCTCATCCATCTCTCAGTAACAGTTAGCCGTAAATTGCTGTACGTTATTTGGTTCTTTAACTGTACGAAAAAAATCTAGCGCAACGTTTTTTACCTCCATCTTTTTAAAGGCCAAATTTTGGATTCCTCCAGCTATCCTGCACTCGTATACGGGGACCATAATGGTCTCGTAACTAATTTGTGGTTGAGAGCCGCACGAACAAAACATTTATGATATGATTGAGATGTACTCTATGTGCACGAGTTTTCAAATGTCTCATTACCTTAATTAAACGAGTGAAATGAGGAACATACTGTACACAAGGCTAGAGTCTGAGAGATTTAGGCCTACTAGTCACTCCTTATTCCTTTCTCGTATTTCTAATATTCCTCTTTAACACGGCGTCGCATTGCATCATCAGAAGGGTCGACTGAAAAGTGTTAGAGAAACAGTTTTAGTCCGAGCATCTCCAGCTCCTTGAACTCAGAAAATGCACATTGCAACCCGTGCAGCTTAGTGGTTATTTGTAGGAATTACAAAAAAATGTTTGTGTGAATATGGATAAAGTGAAGAAATCACTGACAAAGATCGGCTCGTGGGCCGCATCTGGCCCCCGTGCCACACGTTGGACACCCCTGGTCTAATGGCTCACTCAACAGGTCGACCTGCAGGTGACCCGGAGCAGGTGTGGCTTTGGACTAAAGTGTCTGCTGAATGGGTCTGACTTGAGAGAATGGTAAGGTAAACAATGTGTGTATTTGAATTCAATTGGAATAGGAATACTGGTCATGCAGCGTTTACATTTATATCTGCAGCAATATTGATTATATGCTTGGATTATTTAAACTCACTTGTAAGAGGCTATGGAGAAAACCACCTGCTTAAGAATATACACGAACACAACGAATACAACGAACTGGGCTATTTGGTAGCGTAAGCCCATTTAGCAGACATTGAGAACATTTTCACCGGCACCACTCAAAAACTCAACTCTCAGACCTTGACAGTCATGCAGTAAAGAGAAGGTGATTCAGAGTAACCCGTGGCCAAAAAGAAAACCTTTCATTCCCACTGCAACATCCATTTTAAACAAGGCCAAATAGACTGTCGTACTTTTTTTTAACCTGCTCTTACGTATTTATGGAATTGAATGAGTGTATGTTCTCTTCTTTGTACAGTATGTTGTTTGTGAGCCCCTAACTGAAGATCATTTTCTCCCATCATCGCCACCACCACCATCACGGGGTGGCAGTAGTTCAGAAGGTAAGAGCGGTTGTCTGGCAACTGGAAGGTTGCTGGTTCGCTCCGCCTCCTAGCTATGTGTCGAGATGTCCCTGAGCAAGATGCCACCTAACCCTACCTGGTTGTTACCTTGCATGGTTGGACACCGGCGTCGGTGTATGAATGGGTGAATGGAGGGTCAACATCTGGCTCGTTGGTCTAGGAGTATGAATGTCTATGTGTTTGAACGTCTTGGCAATTGTTAATGGTTCTTAGCATTCCTTAGCATGTTGTATGTTCTTAGATGTTGGTAACAACATGGTCAGAATTGTATGTCTGCTCTTATCTCAGCTACTTATGCAGGCAACCCAGCAATTATGAAACTCGTTCTATTCGTCTCGTATATGAATGCTCGAAAACAGCTCTATTCTTATCTTAATGTAAATGTACCATAAAGCACGGTATAAATGCACTCCATTCACCAGTGGCACCACTCACCCCTTCACCAGCTCCACCACGATGAAGTCGCTGCCGTCGCCCGAGTTGTAGAGGATGAGTCCGTCGGGCGCCGGCGTCTTGAACTGGAAGAAGAGATGCATGGAGGCGTAGGCCTGCAGCGTGGAGAAGGCCATGTAGCTGTCCTGGCTGCCGAAGCTCACCGGGTTGGCGACGATGTGCCGCATGCCGAAACGCGCGTTCAGCTCGCAGTAGGAGATGTCGCCGTTCTTGCACTGGTCCAGGTATGGGGCGCCGTTGAACACCAGCGACTGCAGGTGCCCGATGAAGTTGGAGGGCATGACGGAGATGAAGCGGCGCTCCGTCATGATGCCCGTCTCCACGCTGTTGAACTCCAGACGCGTGTGGGCGCCGGTCATGTGACCTGAGAGAGAGAGTTCGAGATTCAAGATTCGAGAAGTTTATTCGCGACGTACACGAGGAAGCGCCGATGTCCAGCGGAATGTGCAACAGAACGAATATCACAATTGAAGGGAAAGAATTAAATGTCCACACTATTTACAGTCTTTCCAGAAAAACTGAGAAATATGAGCAGATAGTCAAATAAACGGCAAAAGGCCTATAAACAAGTAGGCATATCAAGTTATGAGCATGGGAGTGGGCAGTGGGGGGGGCCTAGTGAGGTCAGAGTTCACAGTCCTGATGGCCTGCGGAAAAATAAACTCCGTTTTAGTCTCGCTATTTTCCAGCAGCGTGACTGCGGAGGTGCTTGCCTGACCGCCAGAAGCTGGAACAAGTTGCTGTTGGGGGTGGTGAGGAGAGAGAGGGTGGATGGGGTTGGTTTCAATTTTATTTATTCATTTATTTATTTATTGTTGTTGTTGTTGTTGTTGTTGTGGTCAAGCGGTGTGAGCTGAGAGACAGCACCAGCTCACAGCGCAATCACAAACATGACCCGTGATGACACGTACAGAGAGGAATGACGCGGACATCGTGCAAAAAATCAATGAATGTCCTTCAGCAGAAAAATACAAATTTCAAAAGCATCGACAGCAATGCACACGTCGGGGCGATGGAGCATAATGTTGTGCAGAAGTCAATAAGAAGCTGCTGGTATTTTTGTATTCATTAATTTGTCTGCGTGGCTTTTAATTTGACGATGTGTACGTTTACTGTGTGTACTTTTACTCCAGTGCCTTGCACAAGAAAAACGCTTTTCGCTTTACAATATTTACCTTGCGTTTCAAGATAGCGTCATCTCCGCGACAGGTCAACTGAAGGGCACAGAGCTGTGAGTTTGATACAACGACCACGTTAACACGTCGTGAAGATAAGGGGACAACCTAAACACGGAGCTTAAACCACCGTGTTGTTGTGGTGTGGTGGTAAGACCCAGGCCCCACAGCAACACGCAAGCATACACGTGTCATGGATTCAACATAACACTTAATTTTGATGCGCATGTATATTCATGGAAACAGAGAGACTAAACCGGAGATTCATTCCACAGGTGATCACGACTGTGAACTCTGACCTCACTAGCCCCCCCCCACTGTCCACTCCAATGCACAAACACGATTTATATTGCCCTGTTGTTCATATGCCTACTTGTTTGTATTGCCTTTTACTGTTTATTTGCCTATTTGCTTGCTGTTTATTTGCTCATATTTATCCTTCCAAAAAGAAATAACCGCTCCCTTTGCTGTAAACAGTGTGGATATTGTGATTCGTTCCCTTCAACAGTGATATTTGTATTGTTCTGCTGCACATTCCGCTGGGCATCGCCACTTTTTCATTTCACTGCATATCTTGTATTTGTATGTGAAAATGTTACTTATTGAATCTTGAGTCTTTCCCACGATACCTTGCTCTCTTAACCTCAACCCTGACATTTGATGCGTGGGTTTGGTGTGTGCTAAGGTATGGATGGTTTGCACCTGTTAAATGAGACTCCATTGATGGGTTCTATCAAACCTTCTGCAAACCCCGTCCTACCAAGACCACCACAGGTCCGTTCCCGCCTCCCCTTCTGCAGACATGGAGCTGCCTCGCCTAATATTCCACAGGCCTGCTTCTGCTCATCTATTTACAGACCCCAGGTTCTGTCCAACTTCCACAAACTGGTTCAGGCCAAAATATTCTCCAAACACAGTTCTGCAAAACCTTCTATGAACCTGGTCCCGTCTAGCCTTCCATATAAGACTTGTTCTACCTCAACTTCCATCTTGCATAGACGCGGTTCTGCTCCACCTAGCATAGTCCTGGTTCTTCCCCACCTAGCATAGTCCTGGTTCTGCCCCACCTAGCATAGTCCTGGTTCTGCCCCACCTAGCATAGTCCTGGTTCTTCCCCACCTAGCATAGTCCTGGTTCTGCCCCACCTAGCATAGTCCTGGTTCTGCCCCACCTAGCATAGTCCTGGTTCTGCCCCACCTAGCATAGTCCTGGTTCTGCCCCACCTAGCATAGTCCTGGTTCTGCCCCACCTAGCATAGTCCTGGTTCTTCCCCACCTAGCATAGTCCTGGTTCTGCCCTACCTAGCATAGTCCTGGTTCTTCCCCACCTAGCATAGTCCTGGTTCTGCCCCACCTAGCATAGTCCTGGTTCTGCCCCACCTAGCATAGTCCTGGTTCTGCCCCACCTAGCATAGTCCTGGTTCTGCCCCACCTAGCATAGTCCTGGTTCTGCCCCACCTAGCATAGTCCTGGTTCTGCCCCACCTAGCATAGTCCTGGTTCTGCCCCACCTAGCATAGTCCTGGTTCTGCCGACTTACCAGTGCTACCACTGGCTGATGGTGCATCGATATCCTAACTATGATGGGTCCTACCTATGGCTCCTAACTATGATGGGTCCTACCTATGGCTCCTAACTATAATGGGTCCTACCCATGACTCCTACATATGATGGGTCCTACGGATGGCTCCTAACTACGATGGGTCCTACATTATGTGTCCTACGGATGGCTCCTCCTAACTATATTGGCTCCTAACTCGGACGGGTCCTACCCACCTTCCACTGTGACGTTGTCCACCGACAGCTGCAGGTTCTTGCCCCTGCGGACCACCTTGACCGTGTGCCACTCGTTGTCGTTCAGCTTCTGGCCGACCACCAGCATCTCAGGGCCTTTACCTGGAGGCAGAGAGGCTCAGGTGAGGCGGGGGGGGGGGGGGGGGTCTCCTGGCGTCCGGGGGGAGGGGCTGAGGTGGTCTGGTCCTAACCACCCCTCCCACCAGACCAGAGCAGAGATGAGACGTAACCTTTTATGCGTTGATCTCCATGAACCTCTCGATTCTATTATTATTATGATTATTATTATTATGATTATTATTGTTATCATTGTTCAGACAGCCGAGTCACCTTTGGACTTTTGACGTTTGCATATGCTCATTAGTGTCAGAGAAGGAACGGTATAAGGAATATTAATAACGTGGAAATCTTTTGCTGTAGATCTGAACATTGATACAACGACACAAGTAAATTGGTTTGCTCTATATCGGCTTTAGAGGGGGACAGGAGAATTGTAGTAATTGGAGTAAAGCCTAAAGCTTCTGGGATCGATCCCTGAGGTCCACAACTAAGATATAGGCATTATGTCTAACCCCTACCTGCTCCTTAATGACCTGTCTCTGTGTCCACTGTCTAACCCCTACCTGCTCCTTAATGACCTGTCTCTGTATCACCTGTCTAACCCCTACCTGCTCCTTAATGACCTGTCTCTGTATTCACTGTCTAACCCCTACCTGCTCCTTAATGACCTGTCTCTGTATTCACTGTCTAACCCCTACCTGCTCCTTAATGACCTGTCTCTGTATCCAGTGTCTAACCCCATACCAGCTACCCCTCACAGAAACAGCTAAAAATACAAATGCAAGAATGCGGCCAATCTCTGACCGCCACCGCGACGGCAGACTTCACTGCTGTAATCGAAACATGATTAGCAGTTGGGAGGGGAGGGTTGAGACGGGACATGCTAGCGTCTCTGCACTACTCCCTCTGCCTCCCTCCCCTCCCCTCCCTCCCCTCCCTCCTCCTCCCTCCTCCTCCCTCTCCTCCCCTCCCCTCTCTGCTCACTCCATGGTTCCAGCTCTTCGGTATGGAAATAGGTCACAGCTTGCCACTGCGGCAGCGTCAGCCCCAATCAGCCGCTCCCGCAACAGGCCGACACAGCAGTTCAAAAGAACTCCTGACACTGGGTCGGGAGGGGGAGGAGGGATCTAATTGGCCATGCTTAAACCCCGCCTCCCCCTTCGCCTCCCCCCTGGCAGTACAGCAGATTTACGCGCCCCCCCCCCCCCCCCCCCCCCTCCCTGGACGAAGAGGCAAAGGGACAATCGAGGCTGCTGCTGCTGCTGCTGCTGCTGCTCGATATGGATGATGTCACCTGCTGTCGGTTGTATGCTTGCGTTGTTGTTGTTGTTGTTGTTGTTGTTGATGTCGTTGTTGTTGACTTCTTCTTCTTTCTTATCTGGGGGTGGGGGGGGCGGGGGCGGGGGGGGGCGAAGGGGGGACGCGAGCCAGCGGCCATGGTCGCCGGGTGAGGAGGGTTCAAGTGAGTCGTTTGGGCGTGAAGCAAGCCCAACGAGAGGAGGAGGAGGAGGAGGAGGAGGAGGAGGAAGAGGAGGAGGAGGATTCGTTGCACAACAACAACAACAACAACAACAACAGCACCACACACTGTGTTCTCCACAAACAACGTCAAAATTATGTTGTAGTCATGTTGTTCGCCAGTGTTTTTCGCAGTGTTGTGTGGTGTGTTGTGTGTGTGTGGTGTGTGTTGTGTGTGTGTGTGTGTGTGTGTGTGTATGTTGTGTGTTGTGGATTGAGAGTAGAATCCGTTTTAT
Organism: Coryphaenoides rupestris; assembly: GCA_002895965.2. Lineage (NCBI taxonomy): Eukaryota > Metazoa > Chordata > Actinopteri > Gadiformes > Macrouridae > Coryphaenoides > Coryphaenoides rupestris. Next base: position 28,386 of record PIJE02000925.1, on the reverse strand, counting down.
ATATTTTTTTTTTTAACACTGCGGTCGCGCAGAATAAATTGGTCTCAGTATGATGTGGAATTGATTTTTTAATTGAATAGCCGGGGCTCGGTGGCACCATCGTCGGCTCTGTGACGAGGGGTCCGGGGCACACACACACACACACAGACGCGGGGGTCCTGCTTAAATCACTGTCTGGCTCAAAGACGTCCACAACGACGTGAGGGATGGAGCACATGTCCTCTGGTGGAGGAGGACAGCAAACTTCAATTACTATTGGACACGCAAGATCTACCCCCCCCCCCCCTCTCTCTGTCTCTCTCTCTCCCTTTCTCTTTCCCTCTCTCCATCCCTCTCCCTCTCTCTCTCCCTCTTTCGCTATCTTCATCCCTCTCTCTCCATCCTTCTGTCTCTCTCTCTTTCTCTCTCTCTATCCTTCTGTCTCTCTCTCTCTCTCTCTTCATCCTTCTTCCTCTCCATCTCTCTCATCCCTCTCGCTCTTTTTCTCTCTCTCTCCATCCCTCTGTCTCTCTCTCTCTCTCTCTTCATCCCTCCTGCTCTCTGTCTCTCTCTCTCTCTCTCCATCCCTCTCTCTTTCGCTCCTCCCTCTCTCTCATCCCTCTTTTTTGCTCTCCCTCCCTCTCTCTCTCGTTCTCTCTCTCTCTCTCTCTATCCATCCCTTCTCGCTCCCTCTCTCTGTCTCTCTCCCTCTGTCTCTCTCTCTCTCTCCCTCCCTCTCTCTCTCACTCTCCATCTCTCCCTCTTCTCTCTCCATCCTCTCTCTCTCTCTTGAACATGGGCAGTTATAAAGAATACATTGTCAAAGATACAGTATATATACTGTATATATATATATATATATATATATATATATATATATGATATATATATTGTTGACCACAGTGCTATTTTAGTTCACTTTCTCTTCTTTGTCATCTATTCCTCGTCTCAAAGGTCATTTATCAAACTGAAACAAACCCTTTGTCTATGAAGATGTACAACATATACCGTATATAAGGTATAGCCTACATAAGATAAGAAGAAAGAAGCCATTGTCATTTATTTACCTGATGTTAACCACCTATAGTTTTGTATTATATAACAAAATCTAAATGCATGGTGTTGTATTCATTTTTAAACTGCATATGGTGCATACTATGTATGTGCATTTGCGTGTGGACTAAGTGTTACGTTAAGCACTCATTACTGGACGAGTCTCAGCGGGGAGAGTCTAGGGGAACCCGTCTGGAGGTGTGTGTTCTAGACTGATCTCTGGCTGAATCAGGAAGGAGGTGGGGGGGCGGGGGTGAGTGGATTATTAATGTTACATAAAGAACACTTCAAAGGTTGCTCTTTTTTTTTTATAGATCAGCATAATAACTCCGCAGGGGTTCAGACTTTGGAGCATATTTCACGAGGCCTCTTTGTAGAAATAAACTCTGTTTAAAAAAGGGTGAAATCGTAGAACAACATGAATTATATACATACTGTATATATACTGGATATGGCAATATTTTCTCTGGGCCCTTAAAATCCTGCTCACAGGTCACAGCAAGATATTTTCCTGTTTATTTGTTTACTTCCTCCTATATGTATAGACGACTAGGCCCAGCACGGCCCATAATATTCAGCCATTATGGAAAGTGGGTGTCTCATTTGATTGTTTTTTCCACCTCACACCACAAAGAATTGTTGTTTTTCAAACGCATTTGTTCATTGTCGTTTTCCTATGGTCCACCAGTACCTCGAGGCGTTGACACGGCGCATTACAGTTGAGACTGGGGTATGTTATACAAATACAATACAATTCCCCTTCATGAATTTACTTCATGTTAAGGTAATTGTTATTCTTTGTGCATCTAATTGTTGTCAGAGGTGGCCCATGGGTTAACTACTTTGCATACAGTAATTCACTTCTTGTCTTGTTGAGACGTTAAGGTTGTTGTTTTTATTATTGTCTTGTCTTGCTTATTAAGCTGTCAGTCAGAGGAGAACCGTTTGTGGATGATATATTTGGTGGTTACGACGCCCTCCTAGGCGAACGGAAGGAACTGGCGTGGCATCCAGGCTTATGGTTGTACACATCTCTCTGCTTTCTAAAGGAATAACTTACCTGACAGGACACACACACACACCACACACTACCCACACCACACGACCAACCCTGGCCGCAAACACACAACACAAACACACCTGGCCGCAAACACACACACACACACACACACACACGCACACACACAAGTTACTCTCCTAGTATTACTTTTAAATGTACTGTATTAATATTAAATGTTGAGTGAGGCTAAAGTGGACTGATATATATTTTAGGACTGTGTCACCAGTAGACACAGACCAAGGCGGTGGGATAAAATAGGTCATTTTTGTTCTTTGACTTTGTGCTACAGACTTTTATACGGCAGTTATGCTGTAAAGTTTATGGATTACGAAACGAGCAGCTTTACACACCCGTAAAGAAAAGCTTTGAACATTTATACATTTGTAGAAATAGGGCAAGTTGAGTGATTCTTTGGCACTTAATGAACATAATATTTCATATCCTTATGCTATTATATTAATGGAGCCAGATTTAATACATATGTTTTCCTCAGTAATGGCAGTTAAATGTGCACTAAGCACACTTGCTAATGAACCATTATTATTATTATTATACCATTAAAGGCCAAGACGTATGAGTCTGCGGCACCCTGCTGTGCAGTAGAGTAGTTTCCAGCTCTGTGTAGAATATATATGCACCTCCTTCTCTCCTGGAAAATCTATAATATTGTCAGCCAGTAGCCTATTATCCAACACCAGCTCCTCCTCCTCCTCCTCCATCTCGTTAATTCTCCCCTCCTCCCTAACAGAAACCCCCACCTCCTCCTCCTCCTCCTCCTCCTCCTCGTGAGGGATGGAGCACATGTCCTCTGGTGGAGGAGGACAGCAAACTTCAATTACTATTGGACACGCAAGATCTACCCCCCCTCCCTCTCGCTGTCTCTCTCTCTCCCTTTCTCTATCCCTCTCCCTCTCTCTCTCTCTCTCTCTCCCTCTTTCGCTATCTTCATCCCTCTCTCTCTCTTTCTCTCTCTCCATCCTTCTTCCTCTCCCTCTCATCCCTCTCCCTCCCTCTCTCCATCCTTCTGTCTCTCTCTCTCTCTCTCATCCTTCTTCCTCTCCATCTCTCTCATCCCTCTCGCTCTTTTTCTCTCTCTCCATCCCTCTGTCTCTCTCTCTTCATCCCTCCCGCTCTCTGTCTCTGTCTCTCTCTCTCTCTCTTTCGCTCTCCCTCTCTCTCATCCCTCTTTTTTGCTCTCCCTCCCTCTCTCTCTCTCTCTTTCACTCTCCCTCTCTCTCCCTCCCTCTCGCTCTCTCTCTCTCTCTCTCTCTCTCTCTCTCTCTCTCTCCTCCTCTCTCTCTCTCTCTCTCCCTCTGTCTCTCTCTGTCTCCCTCTCTCTCTCACTCTCCATCTCTCTCTCACTCTCCATCTCTCCCTCTATCTCTGCATCTCTCTCTCTCTCTTGAACATGGGCAGTTATAAAGAAAACACATTGTCAAAGATACAGTATATATACTGTATATATATATATATATATATATATATATATATATGTTTGACCACAGTGCTATTTTAGTTCACTTTCTCTTCTTTGTCATCTATTCCTCATCTCAAAGGTCATTTATCAAACTGAAGCAAGCCCTTTGTCTATGAAGATGTACAACATATACCGTATATAAGGTATAGCCTACATAAGATAAGAAGATAAGAAGCCATTGTCATTTATTTACCTGATGTTAACCACCTATAGTTTTGTATTATATAACAAAATCTAAATGCATAGTGTTGTATTCATTTTTAAACTGCATATGGTGCATACTATGTATGTGCATTTGCGTGTGGACTAAGTGTTACGTTAAGCACTCATTACTGGACGAGTCTCAGCGGGGAGAGTCTAGGGGAACCCGTCTGGAGGTGTGTGTTCTAGTCTGATCTCTGGCTGAATCAGGAAG
>PIJE02000925.1:2500-16154 GCA_002895965.2 Coryphaenoides rupestris | reverse complement strand
TGACTGGAGAGTGAGATAATAGAGAGAGACGAGGAGGAAGGTAGGAGGGATGAGGAGGGGGGAGGAGGTAGGAGGGAGGAGGGTTAAGAAGGGGGGAGGAGGGAGGAGGAGGAGGGAGGGAGGAGGAGGGGGTAGTGCAATGTTTTGATTCCGGCGTATCGTTCAGTGGCAACCATTTTCTTATTTTTCTTATTTCTTTTTTTGGTTTCAGGATTGCAGTTTTTTTCAGACGCACCAGATGGCAGAAAACGCCTGGAGCACAGAGGAGAGGAGACACCGAATGATATGAAAACAATCTTTTCATATAAATATATATCTACACACTTTACATTTATCATGTTATTATTTTATTGTTGTTATTCTTCTGTTGTTGTTGTTTTTGAGCAACCTCTGGCACAAGAATTTCCTTCGGGATTAATAAAGTTCTATCTTATCTCTATATAGATATATAGATACTTTAAAACAAGCACAAGAATTTCCTTCGGGATTAATAAAGTTCTATCTTATCTTATAGATATATAGATATAGATATAAAGACTAATCACATCCTTGTGAACAATTAATATGAATATGCATAGGTCCCTATATACGGTATATCTCGTACGGCGTCCGCGTCAGAGGTCACGTCCGCGGGAAAGCCTGGTAACTAAGAGCCATGGAAAGACGAGATTGATTTCTAATGGTGGAGCGTTTCAATGGCAATTCATCAGCTCCTTCCCCAGACGCAGAGTATTGTTAGGCCTCCTAAACCAGCAGCACACTCATCTGCTCTCTGAATAGCACGCAATGATTAGGAGAAAATACGGTGTTTTACTGTAAAAAAAACCCCCACCAGCATCAGAGAGAGAGAGAGAGAGAGAGAGAGAGAGAGAGAGAGAAGAGAGAGAGAGAGAGAGAGAGAGAGAGAGAGAGAGAGAGAGAGAGAGAGTGAGAGAGAGAGTGAGAAAATAAGGGAGAGAACAGAGAGAGAGAAAGAGAACAAAGAGTGAGAGAAAAGAGAGAGAGAGAGCAAAAGAGAGAAAAGAGCGAGAGAGAGCAGAGAGCAGAGAGAGAATGAGGAGATAGAGAGAGAGAGAGAGAGGAGAGAGCAGAGGAGAGACAGAGAGAGCGAGAACAGAGAGAGCGAGAGGAGAGAGGAGAGAAGAGAGAGAAAGAGAACCAAAGAGAGACCCAAGAGAGAGACCCGGAAGAGATCGGGCCCCTGTGGTGGCGGCGGTGGTGGTGGTCTCTGTGGGCGGCGGGGGGCCTCACCGGTCTCGCAGCTGGCCCCCAGGTACCCGGTGCCGTTGCAGTCGCAGATGTGGCGGTTCCAGCCCTCGCGGCACTGTGCCCCGTTCAGGCAGGTGTCCTTGGCGCAGCGGGCGTGGGTCTCCCGGGTGCACAGGCCGCTGACGCCTGCCGCGCCCTGGGCCTCGGCCAGGCGGTGCAGGTCGCGGCTCTGGCCGTCGATGAAGAGGTCGCGCACGCAGCCCACGTAGCCCAGGCTGAGCGACGCCGTCCACACCTCCGGCGGGAGGGTCGGCCCGGGACGCCTGGGACGCGGGGGAACCCTGGCCCTGCTGGAGGTCCTCGGGCAGGCCGCCCAGGTACAGGTCCCCGTCCAGGTCCAGGATCTCGCTGCCCTCCTTGGCCGAGAAGGGCAGGCTGAGGCTGTTGACCGAGATACCTGGGATGGGGAGGGAGAGAGGAGGAGGGAGGGAGAGAGAGGAGGGAAGGGAGAGGGGAGGAGGAGAGAGAGAAGGAGAGAGGGAGGGGAGAGAGAGAGAGGGAGAGAGAGAGAGTAAGGGAGGGAAGGAGAGGGAGGGAGGGGAGGGGAAGGAGAGGAGAGAGGGGAGGAGGGGGAGGAGAAGGAGGAGAGAGGGATGGAGAGAAGAGAAGAGGAGGGAGGAGGGAGGAGGGGAGAGAAGGAGAAAGGGAGGAGAGAGAGAGGAGGGGAGGGAAGGAGAGAGGAGGAGGGGGAGGGAGGAAGAGAGAGAGGAGAGGGGGAGAGAGGAGGGAAGGGAGGGAGGGAAGGGGAGGGGAAGGAGAGAGGAGGGAGGAGAGGGAGGGGAGAGAGGGAGAGAGGGAGAGAGGGAGGGAGGGAGGAAGGAGAGAGGGGAGGGAGGAGGGGAGGGAGAGAGGAGAGAGGGAGGAGAGGAGAGGGAGGAGAGAGGAGAGAGGAGGGGAGAGAGGGAGGGAGGGAGGGGAGAGAAGAGAGAGGGAGGGGAGGAGGGGAAGGGAGGGAAGGAAGAGAGGAGGAAGGAGAGGGAGAGGAGGAGGGAGGGAGAGGGAAGGAGAGGGAGAGGAGAGGGGGAGGAGAGAGGGAGAGAGGAGGGGGGGGGAGGGAGAGAGGAGAGGGAGGGAGATAGACAGAGAAGGAGAGAGGGAGTGAGAAGGGGAGAGTATGGGGGAGGGAAGAGGGAGGGAGGGAAGGAGAGAGGGAGGTAGGGTATAGAGGGGGAGGGAGGGTAAAGGGCCAGAGTCTATATACATTCATTTGCATTGCAAAAAAAATCACAAATGGAGGGAACAGGTGTGCGTGGGCCGTAACAGCGCTCAAGGTGAAGTGCTGGAAGTAACAGTCAACCAGTGAGTAAGTGTAGCACAGAGTCTGTTGCTGTGCTGTTCAACAGTGTGGATTTAGTGTTCTGTCCAAGTAGGAATAAAGGAACGAACGATTTTGTGAAATATAAGGGAAGAGGTTTTTCTGTAAAAGAAAAAACCCGGAAGAAAGTCAAACCAAATCGCGCTCCGGCAAAGTGGTTTCATTAAAGTAGATAAACGAACCATCTCGTGTTGGCATTGGTACCTGCTTGAGGAAAAAAAATAATCTACAGGAAGCCCATTAGCTTGTTATTAAAGGCGGCTCTCCTAATATGGGCGTGAGGTTTCACAACAGGAAGTGGTGGACTGTATAATTGGCCATTTGTGAAGAAGGGTAAAGGCGCTTCTCAAAATGTCATACATATATTACAGGCACTAAAAATAACTACTACTTAATGAGCCGACTATGCATGCATGCGATGCGCTGAGTGTATGCACGCGTGCTCATTAATATGCGCGCATTGTAGTATGTTGGCGACGAGCGGCACAGGAGGCACGGAGTTTAGTTCCCGGGCCACAGAGGAGGGTGTCGTGTTTCCTCCTGAGCTCTCCCCCCCCCCCCCCCGACAACAGCATGGGACCGGGACGGAGGGTCCTACGGCGCTGCATACGGGCGGTATAGGACGCCTATCCTCCACAATGGCACATTAGTTTAATATGCCATTGTTTAACATTCAGAATCGGAATCAGAAACAGCTTTATTGCCGTAGTTTTTGCAAACAAGGGATGTGATGTGCGTGTGTGTGTGTGTGTGTGTGTGTGTGTGTGTGTGTGGTGTGTGGTTGTGTGCAATTGCATATCGTTAGAACAGTGGTCCAATTGAGGCTAAACGCTTTTCAAGGTCCGATTTTGTCTGCCGCTGTTCCTAATGATCCAAAATGACCGCATTCATGTTTCGAACGGCATCATATCATAAAGGTCACATTGTGATGATGATGATGAGGATCATCATCTGGATATCTCCTCTCACAATATTTCCTGTCATTGCCTCCACGGCAATTAAAAAACAACAAAACACGTGTCCGGGTGTACGATGACATCATTTGAATGTTGTGTTCGTCTGCGGTTTATGATCATTGCGCACGGTCACACACACACACACACACACACACACACACACACACACACGCGGTCCCCAGGCCAGCAGGCAGGCAGGCAGGCAGGCAACCAATCGCATCGCTCAACACAGAGACATCACATCCCCGCCGCTTAAACAACCCCTCCTTCTTCTCCACCACCAGGTGGAGTGACGGTGTCGATCAGCCATCACGAGCCGTCTCAAAACCTCCCCAGTAGTGACATCACACGTGGGGTGGGAGGAGTCCACCCGGATGTACGGTATATGACGGACAGATCAACCCGACCAGGCTACCAACGGGGAGGCTGATCTATCTATCGTATCTCTATATTGGGGACAATATAGGGGAGATTCTGAAATGTAATGTTGTAATGGTGGATCAACATCGATAGATAGATAGATGATAGATAGATGATAGATAGACAGACAGATAGATAGACAGACAGACAGACAGATAGACAGACAGATAGACAGAATAGATGGATAGATAGATTATGATACGACAGATAGATATGATATTATAGATAGATAGATAGATAGATCCGATTAGACAATTTTCACCACTTTTGTGCCGACCCCAGACGGGGCACATTTCACAACATTTGGATTGGATTTGGATTCACTTACTTACCGTTTAAAAAAACAGGAACATGGCATATTCATATATGGCAGAGTAGTTGAATCATCTAAATATTATCAATGTTATATATGTACATTTAAAGTGATCAATGAGATTGGTGTTGCGGGTTGAAAAGCCTGATGGCCTGTGGGGGGAAAAACTGTTTTTGAACTTTCTGGTTTTTAGAAAACCAAAGCCGAGCCCAAACCCAAGCAGAGCAGAGCAGCACGCGGGCCTTACCTTTCCGGCCCTCCCGCTGGAAGTCCACGTGGCACCACTCCCCGTCGGTGAGCCGCAGGCTGCTGGCCTTCATCTTGATGCTGCCGGAGCCCATGTCCATCAGCAGGTACAGGAAGCCATCCAGGAGCTCCATGGAGAAGTAGTCGGCGCGGGGCTTGCGGTCGGAGGCTGCCGCCGCCGCAACCGCCGCCGCCGCCACCGCCGCCGCCGATGCCGATGCCCGCTGGCTGCCCTGGCCGAACAGCAGCAGGCCGCTGGGCTCGGTGGTGCGGAAGTCGAAGGAGATGGCGCCCGTCCGCTTGGCGCTCCAGCGGGGCAGCGCCAGGTAGGCGGCGGGCGCGTCGAAGGTCACGGGCTCCAGGGCGTCCACGTTCTCGCAGCGGAACGCCAGCTCGCCGTGGATGCCCACCTTGGGGTGCCGCTGCTCGGCCAGGCGGGACAGCTCCAGGCGGAACTCGTTGTTCTTGTAGACCACCTTGACGGGGGAAGGGAGGGGAAGGGAGGGTAAAGGAGGGGAAGGCGGGGGGGGAGGACAGACGAGACAGCCGTGAGGAGATACTGTCTGGGAAGACGGGTGGTGGGAGACAAGCTGGTGGGAGACTGAGAGAGAGACATGTGAGCTAACAGCAGGAGGTGATACCAAATCATATTCCACTCCGTCCAACCTTGATAGGAGAACGGATGCCCAGTCAGTCTTGGAAGTTGTTGTTCTTGTACACAATTACCAACACACTGGAAAATTACCCTTCACTTGAATGACGGGTGGGATTTATAAAAAAAAACCTAAAAAAATAATGAATTGTACAGAGACACACATCTCCGCCGCCCGCACTGTGCTGCAGACTGTTTGAAGGAGACTCGGGAACACAGCCGCAGAAACATCTTTCAGTTTAAAACTATTGGATTTCATTGTCCAGCGGTGCTGCCGACACCTGCCTCCAGAGGATAACAGTAAGTGGCATAATTAGAAGAGCCAACAAGCCCGCAGTCACGTGACGGAGCGAACAACCGAACAGCGGCGCTGAATCAATACGCCGTCCAGGGAGAGAGAGAGAGAGAGAGAGAGAGAGAGAGAGAGAGAGAGAGAGAGAGAGAGAGAGAGAGAAGGCTAAATCAACGACACACATTCTGGAAACGCAATAGTTCCCCTCGCTGGGCTGCTGCAGCGCAAACCACACACTTCATCTGTTTCAGCTGTTATAACAATGGGAAGCCCATTTGTAGAACAGATAACCCTACAAGCCTACAAGGAGGAGTCTTAAATATAAATGGTGAATGGATTGCATTTATATATCGCTTTTATCCAAATTGCTTTACAGTATTGCCTCACATTCACCCATTCATACACCGACGGCGGTGTCAACCATGCAAGGTAACAACCAACACGTCAGGAGCAGGTAGGGTTAGGTGGTGTTTTCCTCAGGGACACCTCGACACTTAGCTAGGTGGAGCCCGGGGATCGAACCAGCAACCTTCCTGTTGCCAAACAACCACTCCTACCTCCTGAGCTACAGCCGCCTATAACTATAATATACAAATATAGAAAATATACAAATATAGAAAATATATCTACCTTACAGAAAGAAATCGAACAATATGAGGCACCTGTGTTCTTTATGTCATGCATTTACATTAAAATGTCTCATTACAGGACTAGGAAGGCATATAAAACAGAGACGGCTGAAAGCAAAATTGAATTAAGGGCCAAAGCGATAGAGGGGTAAAGAATACATACATGATACAAGTGCTGAGATGCTAATGTTAGGAAGCGAGCATAACAATCAATGTTCTGCATGATGCAGATTTTTCATGCGGATCTAATTTACTTTAATCCTTTCTTTTGTTCTTTGTTTTTGCAATCCTAATACATGTAATTAATGATTCATCAAAATTGTGATAAGACCGTACAATGCGTATCTGATGTCACGCATCTCTCAGTGCTGTTTTTCTACAATGGTCTATTCATAATATTGGCGTCATCTTCATTTTTAATGATATAATTACTGGGATTATCGACGGCAGATGTAGATTTGCAGAGACACGATGCAAAGATTCAGAAGCCCCATTTGACGATCTCTAATTTGGTCTGCTTTCTATCCAAAGTGAGTGAATTCAGACACTAGACTAGCCTGTCCCTCAAAGAGGTTCAAAGAAGCGTGTTCTCTTCACAACATTCATCGGTAACATGACAACACAACCTTGCATTCATAAAGCCTCCAGGATCTAACTTGTTGCAAAGTTAGGAGAGAGTGAACCACCGGATTAAACGTAAGGCTACTTCACAGAATAATATAATGAAAAAGTATGATCTTGTTTCATATGCATTTGTATGGATGTGAAGGCGAGCTCATTTGACGCAATAGAATCCATTTAACCTTTTTAACAGGGAAAATAAACCGCATTATAATAATAATTCAATATTACACACTAGGAATGGTTACAAAATACTAAGTGTCGGAGAAGGACGCAGCCACAAAATATAATTTTTAACAACTTGATATTTAGAACCAAATTAGGCATCTTCCAATTCATTCTCAGTCTTTTCCAAGCAATTTTCAGATGTAATTTGATGAATTTGTCTCCTCTGCCCACAAATTGAGAAACGTAGACCGGGTGCTGAGCGCTGACCTTGCAATCAAATAAGAAAGACGCCACTGAATACCCCTGAAGACTCATCTGAAAGCAGACGACGGAATGACTTCTTCATTTAAAAAAAGTAGAGGATTCAATTCTAGAGCATCTGTGTCACGGACTTGAGGAGCGATGGTAGATCGGTAAATAAAATCCGACAACAGAATAACAGAATAACATCGTACAAAATCATAACATTCATCATCATGATACTGCTATTAAATATTTCAGAACTGACGTTGGTGCATTTCTCTCTACGTATAATAATCTTCCAGAGCTACTACTTCCATTTAATTTGCTGCTTGCTGTCCGGCCCAACCAGATGAGAGATGAAAGAGTGTGTGTGTGTGTGTGTGTGTGTGCGTGCGTGCGCGTGTGTGTGTGTGTGTGTATACCCTACGGCAACCGCTGGCCTTTCTACCAACACCCATGATATGAGCAACGGGGCCGGGTGTTTAAACTTTGATATCAACATTAAGATGATGTATCTGTACCTGTGTCGCAACAACTACTCAACCCCGCGTATGAATATTGCAGGGGAGGAAACGTGAGTAATGGACGACATTGACCCAAAACATTACACACATTATTAAAAGGCACGGAGAAAGAAAACATAGTCCGTTCTGGAAGTGATCGATTGGAAAGTAGGGGGCCGGCGGCGCGTCAGTCTATTTTGAGAGAGCGGGGAACAAGCAAGTCTATATTACGAACTAGTGTCGTAGATTGAGTTACTACTGTACATGCTTCTATAGCGTCGCTGTGCTCTGTCTGAAGGATGCAATGGAGAAAGTTAGCTTGCCCACTCGAGTCACCCCTTGTCGTTCAGTGAGTTTTAGGTCGCTTCCATCGGGTCCGTCGTAGATCCGATAGGACCGAGAGGTTGCAGGAACTCACTGGACCCTGCTGCTATTGGCTTTTTATGAAATAGTACTATGGAATGCCGTGTTTTGTTTTGCGTGAAATGTGTGTGGGTTGTTGGCGTGATTTTTATTTTTATTTTTTTTTGCTGGCTGTGCAACAAATTACACCGCGGGGATAATAAAGATGACCGTGACCCTTGACCTTGAACTTCAGCTAAGTAGCCAGTTAACCTGCGATGTCAACTCTCCTCGAGCGGATTAACCGGTGGATACTAGTTTAGTGAACCATAGATACAGTAGATGGCTAGTTAAAGGTCCCGTATGTCGGAATAATGAATCCGTTCAGGGACGACGTGTAGGATTTTACAGCACAAATCGCTTTAAATTTGTCAGTTTGTGTCAGGTTGTGGTTGAAACATGAGAGCTTCCCCCCGACTCTCTCTGGCTTTTGGGCTGATTTCTCTTATATTTGAGTCGGGTGAGATGTAAGCGTGGATAATTAAAAAAATATATATATATTTCATAGCCTTTTTAAATGTGTACAAGGTTTAATTCTGATTAGAACTAACATTAGTTTCTGATTGTTATTGTCTCAACCCACGGAGCTCAGAATACACTTGAGTCTCCCCAGACTCATATTATTCTATTCTATCGTGACAATTCCAAATAACGTCCACAGAGTCCGACACTGTAAGTTGACTCATGTACAGTATACTCATATGTATTCATTATTTGCAAGTCAAATAACTATATATACATTCTTTAAGGTCGGGGAGAATCTATCTCATCTCGGTTCATCCAGTTTGTTTGTTTGCTTGCCTCCACGGCTGCCGCCCACTGTGTTTTGCCGCCAAATAATTTTTTTTGCATATCTGGCAACTCAGAGGGTGCACTCAGAGAACAGTGAATCACCGAAACAGGTCTCCGGCAGTGGAACGGAAATTTCAAAGGAGAACACCGAAGGCGACGCTGAGTGTGCCGTGAACGTCCGGCAGTGCTAACCCTCCCCCCGGTCGGTGCTCGCGAGGAGCAGGCTAACTGGCAGGAGAGCGGCGGAGAGACGAAAGGTAAGCGTGTTTTAGTGAACTCCGATGCCAACTTGTCCTCTGACGCGAGGCTAAGCGGCGGCGGCGGCGGCGGCGCGCGGAGCAGCTGCTGTAATGTCACGTTCCAAAACCCTCACACTTCTGAATGTCAGCGGAGCCAAACTGCTGATTAGGGATTACGCGAGACAAAAGGCAAGGGCGCCGGCCAACTCACACACCGACGCCGCGGAAATGTCAAGAGTCAACATCACGAGCCTCTTGTCCTTGGCGTGTAAAAACAGTTTGGAAAACGTCGGATAACTGGGCCGTGGCAAACTGTCACAAAAAAACGCATTTTGAAAATCAGATTGTGCAAACTCAAATACATGCATACAAACTAGAAGAAGAAGAAGAAGAACAACAACAACTTTAATGATCCACACTTTTATGGTCACACAAACACAGCATGCTTGAAGTGGTGGCCGCCAAACACACACACATGCAGGGAGGGTGGCCCGTGGAAATTCAGTCTCTGCTTTTGACCCATCCTGGGTTATGCTGCCCCTCCAGGGGCAGCCAGGAGCAGTGGGCAGCCGTTCTAGACAGCGCCCGGGGACCATCAGCTCCAGATCTTTCGTCCACGTCTTGGTCAACGACTGGACAGGAGAAGCGATTCTTCGCATGTTTTTAATTGGGGTTCTTTTACTCCATAAGGAGACCCCACGGAGCGAACATGCAAACTCCACACAGAAAGGCCGGGAGATCACCCACCTGGGCACCCGAGTCAACAGCGCCCCAGGCGGGAATCGATCCCAGGACCTTCTTGCTGTGAGGCAGCAGTGCAAGCACTGCGCCACCGTGCCCCCCTAGTAGCATAATACAAAATAAAAACACAATTTAAAAGGTTTGTCGTGGGTCGTGGGTCGTGGGTAGGATTCAAGAGCTATAATTTGAGTGTAATTTGCTAGGAATGGCAGAAGTCCATCGTTCTGAGTGAAAACAGATCGTCGAAGAATAACTGTTTCCCGTCGGCTGCCTCGAGACAAGACGCTAGATTCCGGACCTCTCCGTCGCGTGTGGCCGGCGACCAATCCCGGCGTCTCATCCTTGATTGGTTCAATGAATCCATCTCGCCTGTCAATCAAACGGCTGTCAATCACACGGCAGAGAAGCATTAGGGAGGCGGAGGCGGAGAGGGAGCAGGGATGTTGTCGGGCTCTCGCTTCTGCTCTCGTCTGCTATCTCTCTCACTCTCTGACTCTCTCTCTCTCTCTCTCGCTCTCTCTCTCCCCCTTTCCCTCCCTCTATCTCTCTCTCTCTGACTGTCTCTCTCCTTCTCTCCCTCTCTCCCTCTATCCCCCCCTCTCTCTCTCTCTCTCTCTATCCCCCCCTCTCTCTCTCTCTCTCTCTCTCTCTCTCTCTCTCTCTCCTCTCTCTCTCTCTCTCTCCCCCCCTCTCTCTCCCTCTCTGTCTCAATTCAATTTCAATTTCAATTTAAAGAGCTTTATTGGCATGGGAAACGTACATTTACATTGCCAAAGCGAGTGGTAAATAAAAAGTATATTTATAAAGAACTAAATATATACAGTAAAAGTAAAAAAATATAAAAAATGCAAAAATATAAAAATACAAAAATAAGAAAAAAAATGGAAAAGAAAGAAGAAATTAAATATAAATGTCGCAACAGCTCACAAATCTTGCACATTCCTGTACCTCGCCCAGCAGATATGGAAGTTTTTGGTTGTTTGTTAAGTTTCCTGTCTCTCTCTCTCTCTCTCTCCCTCTACCTCTCTCTCTCTCCCTTTACCTCTCTCTACCTCTCTCTCTCTCCCTTTACCTCTCTCTCTCTCTCACCTACCGCAGCTTTAATATATTCAAATGGTTTCCGATCTTTTAGCGGCGCTGCTGGTGTCACGTGTAGCGCTAGCCGGCGCTGATTAGCTAATCAGCCGCCCCCCCTCATCAGTCATGTTTTACTACCTTGAGGGACTTTTTATCTCGTTCGCGCTACACCCTCTGCCTCGCCCCGTGAGTGAGTGAAACCGGGAGCTTTTCTGCCAACCTCGCTGCTCTAGCACGGCGCGACACCGCGGTGCAGCGGCCGTGGGAAATCAGGCGATGGCGGCGGTGCCAGTGCCGGTGACGGTGGTGATGGTGGCGGCGGTGGTGGTGGCGCACGACAAAACAAATCCGTTGCTAGTACTGTCCAATCCTTCTCACCCGGTGTTTTAACAAAATTGGCAAAGGAGCTCTCCGAAGTTAACCAGAACCAGAGAACCAGCTGGCGGTATTAACTGGAATCAACCAGTGAGAACCGAAGGGGAAAATATCGGACGGAATTAAGTCGTAATTAAGCGTTAATTAATCAGATATTAGCCAGAGGGTAATTAAGCAATGGCAGGAGTGAGACTCAGGCGGGGGGTTAAATGCGGATGATTTAACTCGAGGTTCTCACACCTCGATCTGTGATGTCACAAATCTCTAATTGCATCGAGACCCGTCGTTAGCTAAAGGCATCACGGGTCTCGTATGTTCCCCCTTGTGCCGAGGATCGTAATTAGAGCGGCCAGCGCTATCGCAGCACAACCAGATTTAGGATGAACCACACATGAGGACCCCGGGACCCCCACTGATCCCCACCGATTCCCACCCCCTATGGACACTACTGTGTTACATTAAAGCACATCTTTTCCTTATATTGCAACTTTTTATTTTGTATTTTTTATATATTTCTTCTATATATTTTTAGAATTCTGTTTTTTTTTATTTCTATATTATTCATCTCCATTTAATGTTCAATGTTATGCACCAATTTCACAAAAGCACATTCCTGGTTTCCAGAAATTAAGGCAATAAATCATTCTCAATCTGATTCTGATGACTTGTTCCTGATGTTCCTACTTGGGTTCAACATACGAGGGATTTTAGCCAACGTGTTTGGCTATGACAAGAAAAACAACAGATCATATGATGACGTTGATTTTCAATGACTGCGACTCTGACAAATGACTGATTCAAGGGGGCGTTGTGGTTGGTAGCGTTCTTTTAATCGTTCGGAAATGATTTGCAGAAGTAATAGTCACAGCGAAGGTTAACTCATGAGGCTGAATATTTAACCGGTTCTCAATTTCCCTTTCCGCATGACTGGAATAAAAATAACACTGAACTAGAAAAAGAGCGAGAGAGAGACCGTCTTGAACATATTTGCCATCATCAGGACATAAGGACTTTTTTCATTATATCATTTCTAACATCCGGTTTTCTGACCGTCAATCCCTCGATTTAATCTTAGACTGAGACATTAATGAATGACCATGTCCTATTCTGACTATACACAGTATATCCATATTAATGCTAGCCTCACATCAGACGCAGGCTTCATATCCATGCAACACGTCTACCCCAAATACCTCAAGTATGGCTGCAACAAGTCCTACGCTTCGGCGAAGCCTCTACAAGAATACAAAAACACGAGGCAGCAGAAAAGACGTCCTTGCGGCTAAAAGAACAAGAATCACTGCATCTGTTTAACATTTATTACAGCGGTCCCCTTCTCCTCCTCCTCCTCCTCCTCCTCCTCCTCCAGAGAACCAGGTACCGGTAATCACACATTCACAGCGACACACTCTGCACGACCTCCCCACCACCAGAAATTTCCCCTTCAAAAAAACCCCCCAAAAAATCCCGAATCAATAGAGAGAGAGAGAATAGGGAGGAGGAGGAGGGAGAGAGGAGGAGGAGGAGAGAGAGAGAGAGGAGGAGGGGAGAGAGAGGAGGAGAGAGAGGAGAGAGAGAGAGAGGAGGAGGAGGAGGAGGAGGGGGAGGAGGAGGAGGAGGAGGTGGGGGAGGAGGAGGAGGAGGGTCGACTTTAACCACGCAGAAGACACTCCCCGCTATTAGGAATTTCAAAAGCCGCTCGAAGCTTCCCCTCCACGCCTCTCCACAGAGACCATCCGAGACGAGTCTGGCGGTGGAGGTCACATGGTTTAGAGGTCGGCGGCGGCAGCGGCGGCATGGGCGCGTACGGCTCGTACTCACGTCTTTGAGGCAGCCCATGAAGTTGTTGCTGACGGGGGAGCCGGGCAGGTCGGCCGTGTTCTGACTGCCGCCGATGTAGAAGAGGTCGTCGGAGCCCAGCATGGTGTAGTCCTCCTGGGTGTAGCCGGTGGTGGTCAGGATGCCGTCCACCAGGATGGTTACCTGCAGCCAGGAGACCATTTTGGAGATTAAAAAAAGCCTGTTTGTATTCTGTCGTGTTCTTATATTGTTCTGCAATATACAGTCTAAACATTCTGCAAGAGTAAAGAGTCCAATGTCATTTAATTTATGAATCTAACTTATGTAATTCATATACGAAATATCATATACATAGAAATATCTCTCTCTATATATATATATATATCATTTAATTAACTGATTTCGTACATTTTTCACGATTTATATCTTTTTAATTATTTTACGGCCCTATACTTCTACTGCTGTGACGCCCATATTTCCCACTGGGGATTCATAAAGTTTATCTCAGGCTAAATGTGCACATAAAACATTTAGCGCGCTCATTCATGTCTTTGTTAAGCCGTATCAAAGCGACTGGAGGCTCTATCTTATAAAAATAATA
>PIJE02000924.1:200000-203535 GCA_002895965.2 Coryphaenoides rupestris | reverse complement strand
GCAAGAAGGCCCAGAATGATAAGAAAGAAAGTAAAAACAAGAATCATGACCGACACACCTGAGAAGATGGAGCTGGAGAAGGCACACAAAGAAAAAGAAGATAAAAAGGCTGAAAAGGAGAAAAGGAATGAATATAAGAAGAAAGGCGCTCTGAAAGGGTCCAAACCAACCAAACCCAAAAAGAAAGTGATTGTCTACATAGTTCTACTGGGGGACTTCAACGCACACGTGGGCAATGATGGAGAAACCTGGAGGGGAGTGATTGGGATGAACGGCCTGCCCGATCTGAACCAGAGTGGTGTTTTGTTATTGGACTTCTGTGCTAGTCATGGACTGGCCACAACAAACACCATGTTCGAGCATAGGGTGGCTCACAAGTGTACCTGGTACCGGACCACCTTAGGCCAAAGGTCGCTGATCGACTTTGTAATCGTATCAGCAGATCTGCGGCCGCATGTTTTGGACACTCGGGTGAAGAGAGGAGCAGAGCTGTCAACTGATCACCACCTGGTGGTGAGTTGGATCAGATGGCGCGGGAGGCTGCCAGACAGACCTGGTAAACCCAAACGTGTAGTGAGGGTGAACTGGGAACGTCTGGTGGAAGCCCCTGTCCGTAGGATCTTTAACTCCCACCTCCGGAAGAACTTCTCGTGCATCCCGGGGGAGGTTGGGGACATGGAACCTGAGTGGGCCATGTTCAGAGCCTCCATTGTAGAGGCTGCAGCTCGTAGCTGTGGTCAAAAGGCTGTCGGTGCCTGTCGTGGCAGCAACCCAAGAACCCGTTGGTGGACACCAGCGGTGAAGGAAGCCGTCAGGCTGAAGAAGGAGGCCTTTCGGGCCTGGTTGGCCCAGGGGTCTCCTGAAACAGCAGACAGGTACCGGGAGGCCAAAAGGACCGCAGCTTCAGCGGTTGCTGAAGCAAAAACCCGGGTGTGGGAGGAGTTCGGGGAGGCCATGGAGCAGGACTTTCGGTCGGCCTCAAGGAGGTTCTGGCAAACTGTCCGGCGACTCAGGAAGGGAAAGCAGGGCTTGGCTCAGGCTGTGCTCAGTCGGGGAGGAGAACTGCTGACCCAGACTGAGGATATTGTCGGGCGGTGGAAAGAACACTTTGAGGAGCTCCTGAACCCGACCAGTACGTCCTCGGGGGAAGAGGCAGAGTCTGAAGACTCGGGGGAAGTCTCACCCATATCCTTGGTAGAGGTCGCTGAAGTAGTCAAAAAGCTCTTCAGTGGCAAGGCGCCAGGTGTGGATGAGATTCGCCCTGAGATGCTGAAGGCTCTGGACATTGTCGGGCTGTCGTGGCTGACACGCCTAGTCAATGTAGCGTGGAGGTCGGGGACAGTACCTGTGGAGTGGCAGACCGGGGTGGTGGTCCCCATTTTCAAGAAAGGGGACCGGAGGGTGTGCTCCAACTATCGGGGTATCACACTGCTCAGCCTCCCCGGGAAAGTTTATTCCAGGGTGCTGGAAAGGAGGCTCCGGCCGATTGTCGAACCTCAGCTCCAGGAGGAACAATGCGGTTTCCGTCCTGGCCGTGGAACAGTGGACCAGCTCTTTACCCTCGCAGGGTTGTTGGGGGGCGCATGGGAGTTTGCACATCCAGTCTACATGTGCTTTGTGGACTTGGAGAAGGCCTATGACCGTGTCCCCCGGGGAATCATGTGGGGGGTACTACGGGAGTATGGGGTACCGGGGCCGTTGATACGTGCCATTCGGTCCCTGTACGAACAAAGTGCGAGCTGCGTCCGTATTCTCGGCACAAAGTCAAGCATGTTCTCAGTGGGTGTTGGACTCCGCCAAGGTTGCCCCTTGTCACCGGTTCTGTTCGTGATCTTCATGGACAGAATCTCAAGGCGCAGCCGAGGTGAGGAGAGTGTCCGGTTTGGGGACCTCAGAATTGCATCTCTGCTCTTTGCAGATGATGTGGTTCTGTTGGCTACATCAGACCGTGACCTCCAGCATGCACTGGGGCGGTTTGCAGCCGAGTGTGAAGCGGTCGGGATGAGAGTCAGCACCTCCAAGTCTGAGGCCATGGTTCTCTGCCGGAAAACGGTGGAGTGTTCCCTCTGGGTTGGGAGTGAGTTGCTGCCCCAAGCGAAGGAGTTCAAGTATCTCGGGGTCTTGTTCACGAGTGAGGGCAAAATTGAGCGGGAGATGGACAGACGGATCGGTGCAGCGTCTGCAGTGATGCGGGCGCTGTACCGGTCCGTTGTGGTGAAGAGGGAGCTGAGCCGGAAGGCGAAGCTTTCGATTTACTGGTCCATCTACGTTCCAACCCTCACCTATGGTCACGAGCTTTGGGTAGTGACCGAAAGAATGAGATCGCGGATACAAGCGGCCGAAATGAGTTTCCTCCGCAGGGTGGCTGGGCTCAGCCTTAGAGATAGGGTGAGGAGCTCAGACATCCGGAGGGAGCTCGGAGTAGAGCCGCTGCTCCTCCGCATCGAAAGGAGTCAGCTGAGGTGGTTCGGGCATCTGATTAGGATGCCCCCCGGGCGCCTCCCTTTGGAGGTTTTCCGGGCACGTCCAACTGGGAGGAGACCCCGGGGCAGACCCAGAACCCGCTGGAGAGATTATATATCTCGTCTGGCCTGGGAACGCCTCGGGATCCCCCAGGAGGAACTAGAGAGTGTGGCTGGGGAGAAGGAAGCCTGGGGGGCCCTGCTTAGCCGGCTGCCACCGCGACCCGAACCCGGATAAGCGGACGCGAATGGATGGATGGATGGATGTCTACAGTAGCTCAGAAGAGACTGACATCTCCATTCCACTTAACGACACCACTGATGAGAGTTCAGATGGCCAGAATGATGATGATGATGATGATGATGGTGACAAGGATCTGTCTGCTGGTGACTTTGTCGTTGTGAGCTTTGCAGGTAAAACCACATCCTATAACTACGTTGGATTGGTGGAGAAGGTTGATGATGCCGACATCAGTGCAAAGTTTCTCAGGCAAAGTTGTAAGAGGTCTGTGGATGGAAAGCCCATCTTCACACTTAAAGAAAATGATGAAGGAGTCATCCGTAGAGGTGATGTGCTCAAGAAACTACCCACACCACAAAAACTTGGTGGTACAGCCAGAAGGGAGGAGAAGTTCATATTCCCCTGCAGCATCGACAAGTGGAATGCTAAGTAGTAGGCCGGATATGTGGGTTGCAGTCAATTAAGTCCTGATTTTGAATTTAATTTTGTTCTTGTTAAATGTCTTGGTGTAGAAGAAAGGATGTTGAGCAGTAGCCTGGTTTGTCATGAATTTCTCCTCTCTGTGTGGCTTTTGGCAGGGGAAGTATGACTTCTGGAGACACATTACCCAAATGGGCACAAGAACCAGTTTTGTCACTTGATGAGTGGTGGTGGAAATATAGCATATTGACCATTTACAAGCAACATGCCTTCATCTGCATATCATTGAGAGGACCCCTACTGTGAACAGCCACTGGCAGAAGGCATTGAGATGATTGGTCGATAGCTTCAATACTTTAAATAGGAAGACATTTGATGTCAATTTCAAAGGATCTGGTAATGTCAATGGAGG
>PIJE02000924.1:187500-195000 GCA_002895965.2 Coryphaenoides rupestris | reverse complement strand
CGCCCCCCTGCGGTCCACTGTTCCACGGCCAGGACGGAATCCGCATTGTTCCTCCTGGAGCTGAGGTTCGACAATCGGCCGGAGCCTCCTTTCCAGCATCCTGGAGTAAACTTTCCCGGGGAGGCTGAGCAGTGTGATACCCCGATAGTTGGAGCACACCCTCCGGTCCCCTTTCTTGAAAATGGGGACCACCACCCCGGTCTGCCACTCCACAGGTACTGTCCCCGACCTCCACGCTACATTGACTAGGCGTGTCAGCCACGACAGCCCGACAATGTCCAGAGCCTTCAGCATCTCAGGGCGAATCTCATCCACACCTGGCGCCTTGCCACTGAAGAGTTTTTTGACTACTTCAGCGACCTCTACCAAGGATATGGGTGAGGCTTCCCCCAAGTCTTCAGACTCTGCCTCTTCCCCAGAGGACGTACTGGTCAGGTTCAGGAGCTCCTCAAAGTGTTCTTTCCACCGCCCGACAATATCCTCAGTCTGGGTCAGCAGTTCTCCTCCCCGACTGAGCACAGCCTGAGCCAAGCCCTGCTTTCCCTTCCTGAGTCGCCAGACAGTTTGCCAGAACCTCCTTGAGGCCAACCGAAAGTCCTGCTCCATGGCCTCCCTGAACTCCTCCCACACCCGGGTTTTTGCTTCAGCAAACCGCTGAAGCTGCAGTCCTTTTGGCCTCCCGGTACCTGTCTGCTGTTTCAGGAGACCCCTGGGCCAACCAGGCCCGAAAGGCCTCCTTCTTCAGCCTGACGGCTTCCTTCACCGCTGGTGTCCACCAACGGGTTCTTGGGTTGCCGCCATGACAGGCACCGACAGCCTTTTGACCACAGCTCCGAGCTGCAGCCTCTACAATGGAGGCTCTGAACATGGCCCACTCAGGTTCCATGTCCCCAACCTCCCCCGGGATGCACGAGAAGTTCTTCCGGAGGTGGGAGTTAAAGACCCTACGGACAGGGGCTTCCACCAGACGTTCCCTGTTCACCCTCACTACACGTTTGGGTTTACCAGGTCTGTCTGGCAGCCTCCCGCGCCATCTGATCCAACTCACCACCAGGTGGTGATCAGTTGACAGCTCTGCTCCCCTCTTCACCCGAGTGTCCAAAACATGCGGCCGCAGATCTGCTGATACGATTACAAAGTCGATCAGCGACCTTTGGCCTAAGGTACCAGGTACACTTGTGAACCACCCTATGTTCGAACATGGTGTTTGTTATGGCCAGTCCATGACTAGCACAGAAGTCCAATAACAAAACACCACTCTGGTTCAGATCGGGCAGGCCGTTCATCCCAATCACTCCCCTCCAGGTTTCTCCATCATTGCCCACGTGTGCGTTGAAGTCCCCCAGTAGAACTATGGAGTCCCCGGACGGAACCCTTTCCAGGATGTCACCCAAGGACTCCAAGAAGGCCGGATACTCTGAGCTGCTGTTTGGTGCGTAGGCACACACAACAGTCAGAGCCTTCCCCCCAGCGACTTGCAGTCGCATGGAGGCGACCCTCTCGTCCACCGGAGAGAACTCCAACACAGCGGCGCTCAGCCGGGGACTTGTGAGTATCCCCACACCCGCCTTGCGCCTCACACCCTGGGCAACTCCGGAAAAGGAGAGGGTCCAGCCCCTCTCCAGGAGTTTGGTTCCAGACCCGGTGCTGTGCGTGGAGGTGAGCCCAACCATATCTAGTTGGTACCGCTCCACCTCCCGCACCAGCTCCGGCTCCTTCCCCGCCAGTGAGGTGACGTTCCACGTCCCTAGAACCAGTTGGCGATGACGGGGATCCGCACGCCCAGGACCCCGCTTTTGCCTACCGCCCGGTATACAATGCACCCGACCCCAATGACTCTCCCTGCAGGTGGTGAGCCCACAGGGAGGTGACTCCACCTTGTCTTTTCGGGCTTGGCCCGGCCGGGTCCCGTGGATCCAGGCCCGGCCACCAGACACTCGCCGACGAGCTTCCCTCCCGGGTCTGGCTCCAGAAGCGGCCCTGGTTTCCCTCGTCCAGGTGAGGTGACTGAGTTTTCCAGGAGTCTCTTCATGAGGTATTTGAAGGGAATATCAATGGTAAAATATAATTTGGGGAGTGTGTGTGGTTGATGGGCAGTTTAAGCAGGCCTTAAACCAGCCACCAACCACACACACCCCAGTGTAGGGATGCACCCATACCAATACCAGTATCCAGTATCGGTCCGATACTGTGCTCATGTACTCGTACTCGTACTCGTTAAACTACTCCGATACAACCGCACCCGATACCACTTTGGCAACGCAACGTTAACCTTGTAATATTCTTAGCCAAGGAATATTGAAATAAAGAGATGCAACCGAGTTGGCGTTTATGGATGTTTAATAGCAACTGCGCGTGGTACCGATTATCCCACTGACTACCTAATAATCCTATCCCTAGTGTAATACACTACTTCAGCTATAGGTGGCGTCTGGCTCATGCCTTGTATATTACAATTTACCTCTCGTTGGTTGAGCAGGCAGGTGGAGGAGGCGCAATGTCAGCAGTCTGGAGATATTTTAAGATAAGTGATGATGACAAAAGTAGAGCAGAGTGCAAACTATGCCCTGCTAAATTGTCAAGAGGAGGGGTGAAAAGTAGCTCATTTAACACAAGCAATTTGATCAAACATCTGAAGAACCAACACCACACAGAGTTCAAGGAGTTTGCTAATGCTAGCAGCGGGAAACAGCAACAACCAACTTTGCAGCAAACGCTGGAGAAGCGAGAGAAAATGCCCAGAGACAACCCACGGGCAGTAAAAATAACAGAAGCTCTTACCCAGTACATTGCTCTTGATGACCAGCCGTTGTCAGTGGTAGATAATACGGGATTTCGTCGTCTTCTCAGTGTACTGGAGCATGTATGAGATTCCGAGCCGTCACCACATCACAGAAACCGTATTACCAAAGCTGCATGACTTCGTGAAAAAGCACATCAACAGCCTGTTGCATGACATCTCCGCCTTCAGCTTCACCACTGATATTTGGACTAGCAGTGTCAGCCCAATGTCTCTCATCAGTTTAACTGTGCAGTGGATTGATGAGGATTTTACTCCCCAGCGAGTCGTTCTACAAGCAAAGCAGTTTCGGGGTTCGCACACTGGCCAAGCCATAGCTTAGCATAGCATAGTTTGATGATATGCTTCAGGCGTGGGGCATTCCAAAAAGTTCTGTTCACGTTGTGCTCCGGGACAACGCCAAAAACATGATCAAGGCCATGAGTGATGCTGGACTCCCTAGCCTGCCGTGTGTCCTCTCACACCCTCCAGTTGGCTCAGAAAGGTGTAGCTGATGCGGTGGCAGTCGGACGTAAAATAGTTGGACATTTTAAACATTCCACCTTAGCCTACTCCCGCCTGGAAGACATTCAGGTGCAACTCAACATGCCTATAAGAAGACTCCAGCAAGACGTGCAGACCCGCTGGCACAGCACGTATTACATGCTACAGTCTCTCGTCGAGCAGAAGCGGGCTCTGGGAATATTTGGGTCCGAATATGAGCTCCCCGACAATCTCACCGCTCACCAGTGGACACTTATGGAAAAGACTATCTGTTCTGGCTCCGTTTGAGGAGTTAACCCGAAAAGTGAGCTCCTCTGATGCTTTGGCATCAGATGTGATTCCTGCTGTGACCGTGCTTCAGAGACTTTTGACCAAAGAAACAGACGAGGACCATGCTGTCAAGAGATGCTTCACTGACACGGAAAAAACCCCACTCTACTGCATTGCAACTGTACTCGATCCGAGGTAAGTGTGTGTGTGTGTGTGTGTGTGTGTGTGTGTGTGTGTGTGTGTGTGTGTGTGTGTGTGTGTGTGTGTGTGTGTGTGTGTGTGTGTGTGTGTGTTTGCTGAGCATGTGAGAAAGAGAGAGAGAATGATGAAAAACCTAAAACGTTTCACTGTTTAACTTTTACATAATCAATTTACCTATTAAGTGATTTGAAGGCAATATACTGACATTCATTCTGACAATTTCAGACTAGCTTGACTGTTCCAAGCTAAAATATATTTTTCTCTGTTTTAGGTATAAAGAATATTTTTTCTCAAACATCAACACTGCTACAGAGGCTAAAGAGATGGTGATGCTGGAGCTGCAGAAGGTGTCTGGAGGAGATGCAGACAAGCAGGAGGATCTGGGGGAACCACCTGCCAGAAAGCTACGCAAGGCCCAGACCAGCAGCAGTCTGGACAGTGTGTTTGATGAGATAGCAGATGAGCGAGCATCAACATCACTGAGCAGTGCACCAGTGGGTGCTGCCATTCAGTTAGAGACATACCTTGGAGAGACCACAACTTCTCGGGAAGACAAACCACTGCAGTACTGGGGGGTTAACAAAGTGCGGTTTCCCACTCTGGCCCAAATGTCACGCAGATACCTCTCAGCACCATGCAGTAGTGTGGAAAGTGAAAGGCTGTTTAGCTCAGTGTCACATATTGTCGATGAAAACAGAAACAGGCTCACAGCTGATAATGCAGAGAAGCTTCTTTTCATCAAAAAGAACCTGCCTCTCACTTTTCCGAAAAAGGCTTAGTCCTCACAGATAGCACTATGATAACATAACATTTCAGTTGCTCTGCTACAGTTGTATTTTGGATGGTTCTGAAATCCACTGAATAGGTTACATTTCAGTGAAATGTGTGGCAGTGCCATTATATTTGTTTGTTTAATGAAAATGTTTTCAAAGTCATTGTTAGAACTGTAATGTTTTTATTAAGTACTCGGTATCGGTATTCGGTATCGGCAAGTACCCAAATGTAAGTACTTGTACTTGTACTCGGTCTGAAAAAAGGTGGTATCGGTGCATCCCTACCCCAGTGTTATTTCTATAATTGTATTAATCTCAATTACAGTTTAGTTTGCGCAACAAAGTGTTCTCCCAGAGGGCCCGCAGTTTTCTTTTTTTTTATTCTAAAAAAATATTTCCCAGCCTCTGATCAGCAGGCACTGTTGCGCACGGAGGGTACATTTTTACAACCGTTACAACAATGCAGCAAATAAGACCAAATTTTCCTTGTTGAGTGGTCAATGACATGCAAATGAAATGCAAAGGAATGTGTTGGTCAGGAAAAACAATGTGCCCTTTAATTTCCGAATTTGACTGCTTGGCCTGTGATTCCAGGTTTATAGAGGATACTTATACCACAGTCTTGCTGAATAGTTGATTCTGATTGGTCAATAGGGTGTACATTTTTTCAACAGGACACCTCTGCTTTTTAACAGTTCTGAATGAATACACTACAAATCCCATATTTACAACTATCACCAGATGTTTTGCAGAAACAATATGCTAGAAGCTGCGAAAAATATTAGAATTGCAGCTGTTTCAGTCGACAACACAATATTGTTAACATGCAACGATATAATATCTGATTGTTATTAGTCGGGGTATAGTTGGAATCAAAGCCGGTTCTTAGCATAGGTGACATAGGCAGCCGCCTAGGGCGCTGGACACTGGAGGGGGTGCTAGGGAGCTGGACACTGGAGGGGGCGCTAGGCCGCTGGACACTGGAGGGGGTGCTAGGGCGCTGGACACTGGAGGGGGCGCTAGGGCGCTGGACACTGGAGGGGGGCACTACCGCGCTGGACACTGGAGGGGGGTGCTAGGGTGATGGACACTGGAAGGGGGCACTGGACACTGGAGGGGGGCGCTAGGGCGCTGGACACTGGAGGGAGCGCTAGGGCACTGGACACTGGAAGGGGGCGCTGGACACTGGAGGGGGGGGCTAGGGCACTGGACACTGGAGGGGGCGCTAGGTCACTGGACACTGGAGGGGTGCTCTAGGGCGCTGGACACTGGAGGGGGAGCTAGGGCACTGGACACTGGAGGGGGTGCTAGGGCACTGGACACTGGAGGGGGGCACTAGGGAGCTGGACACTGGAGGGGGCATTCAGGTGCTGGACACTGGAGGGGGCGCTAGGGCACTGGACACTGGAGGGGGCGCTGGACACTGGAGGAGGCGCAAGGGCGCTGGACACTGGAGAGGGCGCGAGGGCGCTGGTGTAGCGACATATTCCACGAACATAATTGTATTAATCATGGGCGTTTTATTAATTTATTTTTTCATTCATAATATACTGTGGCAGCCGGCCACGGAGGAGCATGAGAGGAGAAGTAAGGAATCATTATTATGTGCCATTCCCTGCATTCACACTTCGGCCCATAGAGGGAGCCCCTGAGACACAGCCGTCTAGACCTACAATCAAGCCTATGCCCAAATATGGAGTTCCACATGACGTCACCGTTTCCGGCTGCAATCATCCGAATTGTAAATACCTGCGCCTTGTTAGAGAAACTCTGCGGCAGCCAATCAACGCCCTGTTTACAGGACATAAATCGGAGAGGACCTCAGAAGTGGTGGAAGTGGTCGGAGGTGGTGGAGTTGTTATTAATGCGCTGTGTATGTTCTGTGTTCGAAGAAGAAGTTGGCTGTGTGCCTTTGCCCTTGAACGTCCGAGATCCCGCTTTGTGGATGACCCTCGCTTGCCTGACTACCTCCCGCCTGCCTCACCCTGATCTGTCTGAGAATTCATCCCGGTGTGCTCGACTGTTGGATCATGGACTTGGCACTGCTACTAACCATAACCTCTCACTCCCAATTACAGTCGATAAAACGTTTGTATTTCATTGATTTTTGTTGTGGACATTGAATTCATTATTTTCAGTCTCGTGAACACTCTTACCCCCACTAAGTGTGTCACAATACAAGTTTCAAGTTTTTTATTGTCACTTCACAATTTACACGTGAGTATAAGCAGTGAGTGAAAAACGTTTTGTGCAAACGCCCGACAGCCGGCAGTAATTATAAAATAATAAAAAATAGAACTACAAAATAGAAGTAGAACTACCGAGAGGACCTCCCTGCCTTGTACACGCCTGTACTTCTGCCACTGCCTACCAAGGTAGTAACAGCTTCACCAAATCACATCATGGTGGTTCAAAGAACGACAACAACAACTGTATTTATTTAATCTCCAGCTTTGTAGGAGCGTGTAATTGTGTGTAATTCTGTAATTTGAAGTTAGACACATTTTATTGATTATGAATTCATAATTCCATTATTTTCCCATTTTCTGTGAAACCTTGGCAGGTGGTGAAGTGTTGGCTGGGCCCCTGCCATCTGTGCGTGATGGATGAAAGGGGGCGCCTCTTCACACAGGGATTCAACTGCTGTGGCCAGTTAGGTACTGGGGACAGAGATGACCGCACACAACTCACTGAGGTCTGTATTTATGTATGTGTGAAAAAATTAGAAAGATTTTTATATATAGGCTTTTAATATATGCTTTGTAATGCATAATAGCAGTAAAGTAATTTTTCAAGGGTATTTTTGCCAGGTCAATCGGTATGGTAAGAATTGGTAAATAACTGAATTAGTCCTAATGTGATATCCATATTGGTAGCTCTAGCCCTGGTCTTGCATGCTGCATCCTGCATATTGATTTCAAATGAGTCTCCACTTCACTGTTTGACCTCTTGGTGGCCTCCTCCCCTCTAGAT